>JAYMFT010038884.1:2500-15694 GCA_038088735.1 Panulirus argus | reverse complement strand
AAGCTGTTGCGTCACATGATTATTGTGTGGCCATCGGCAACTCAAGGGTGGGCCGTTTTGATACCTGCTTCTTTCCCCACATGTCAAAGTTTTGGAACTCTCTATCTTCTCATGTCTTTCACAGTAACTATGACCTTGCACATTTTAAAAGACATGTTTTTCACTATCTCAAGGATTCGTAAATACTTTCCCTTGTCTTTTATTTTTCCGTTTCATAATTCTCTCTATATCTCAGTTTGGGCCCGGCCTTGATGTGGACTTTTGTCCGTGACTGGAGCCTTCAACATAAAAAAAAAGAAACTGAAGGAAGGATGACGTATGTAGCCTGATGGAAGAAAAAGATTAACTGAAGGAAAGAGAATGCTCATCGTAAGAAGTGTAATTCTATCCACTCCTCAGGAACACGCCTTCAGAAGCAGAGAAGAAACATCATCTAGAGGACTGGGAACTTTGTTCAGATCACGAGCAGCACACCAGACGCTGCAGATGGAGGCAACAGGGAGTCTATACAGTGAGAGGCTCGATGGATTATCAGCTAGCGTGAAGGACTTGTTTATCCTATCTTTTTCACCTTTGGGTGTTTGACATGAGGTAGATTTCACTAGAAACTAACTAGAACAAAAATGGATCACAATAGATAATAATACGTAGATATTAGAAAGTCAATACCTTGTAAGGTTTGGTGGGGGGTGATATAGAGACAGTAGGCTTTTAAGACAGATTGACCCAAGTGGCTGATGCACCGTATACATTATTAGATTCTGATACTTTTCAATGACAGAATAGAAGTAGATTTCACTGGAGACTCACTACCTAGCTCACGCTAGGTAGATTTTTATACCAGCCCTTCCAGGAAGGATACCAGTTTTGATTATAATTTTACGTTCTTATTTCCTTACCATCTCATTTTGCACAGACGTTCGTCCTGAGGTATGTATGCTATAATGAATCATATCTTTGTGTGATTCTTCATTCGAGAATATCCAGGTGTAATAGACTCAGTGGGAGGACAGCAGTTTTACCCAGCTACAGCCATAACTTTGATGTATTAGAGAAGAGAAGGACTATTTAATCACCAAGTACAAAACCTGGTTTTTGCGTATGGGTGTTATGCATGACTCTGTCTCACATTTGTTATATCTATTCCAAAATAGTCTTCCCTTTCCTTTCCTAAACATTCTTTATTACATATCTCACTTTCATTCGTTTTGTAAAGGGCTATCTTGCATACTTTTTTAGGTGAGTTATGGATAATAAAGAGCCAGACTACAGAAAAGTTGTAAAAAATTTATTGAAGAATTCTCAGGTGAGAGGGAGCGTTGTTGTGGCCTGGTAGAATCCTGGCGAGGGCTAGGGTCCGGGGCTGTCTGAGGCCGAGTACGGGGGTGCGTCTGGGGGGCCTGATCCTCTGGGGGCTCGTCCTTGGTCGGCTTGAGGAGGACGTGACTCTGGGGTGTCAGGAAGTGCTGGTGCAAGGAGCGCTCCTTCGGGGGTGACGAGTGTACCTGAAGTGCCAACTGAGAGAGGTTAACCCCGCGAGGGATGGTGGCAGTGTGTGGGATGTTGGTACCGTGTGGGATGGTGGCAGTGCGTGGGATGGTGGAAGTGTGCAGCATGGCTGCGGTGTGTGGGATGGTGGCAGAGTGCGGGGTGGTGGCAGCGTGTGCCTGGGACACTGTACGGTCAAGAGGATGAGCAGTTTCGAACAGAATTGCAGTTTGTGGATTTGGGGCAGTATGATCGTCTGGGACAGTATGTGGAAGGGTGCCAGAGTGGAGGAGGGTGCCAGGATGACCCTGGGGAGCAGTGCTTGGGTGGGTGCCTGTAACGGTGACCTGGGGAATAAGCTGAGTATCCTGGGGTAGGGAGTGCTGATGACTTGGGGCGAGGGCCTGGGGCGTGGGGTGAACCTGGGGAGCTAAATACGACTGGGGGGAGAGGTGAGTACGAGTCATGGTGGGTGGGAGCTGGGGATCTGCCTCGGACCCATCCTGGGCTCCTGACTGGGCCCCGGATTGCGACAGGGCCTTCTGAAGAGGTTCGCATCGGAGAGACAAGGGAGGGGAGTCGCGGGCAGGAGCCGAGGAGGAGGTGGCGTCGCCCCTCAAGCTGAGCCTCGAGAGTCTGGAGGGGGAGTGGATCTCCACCCGCGGGGTGGTCACGTCGTCGGCCTCCACCTCCACCACGTGCACGGGGCCGCCCCGTAGGGAGTGGGTCCTGGGGCGATGCCCCCGGTGTGTGGTGCCACCGGGGGCGCTGCGGGTGGAGGCTCGCCGGGTTGACCTGCGAGGGGTGACCTGGGTCACCACGACGGGGCCCGGGGAGAACGTCGTCAGGAGCTCTGTCGAGGGAAAGCCTGGCTGAGTATACACGGTAGTCTGATGTATACATTCGTCTTCATAGATATTTGTGTACATACACCTCCACACTTATCCGCATAAATACACACATATACAAACAGATGTATGTACACACATACACACACGTACGCACACACACACACACACACACACTCACAAAGGTAGATAGATATATACACAAAATTGATAGTATGGATAAATATATACGTAACTTCTTCCTCATGCACAGCTACATAAACACTCATACATAGTCATACGTACAGACAAACACACACATCGGAGGCGCTACTATTAGGAGGTATCAAAATTTGGGAAATTTTTTTGGAAACAAAATTTTTTCCAAATACGCGAGGCCAGTTTTACGAAATTTCTTATCACTAACTTAGAAAGGAAAACGGAAACCAAAAAATGCTACACACGCCTCTCGTGTGCTTTTTGTTTTTCTTTCATTCACATTTCTCTGTATATCATTTTTCTCTTATTTTTCCACAGTACGCAATGGAGCCTGCATAGAATTTTTCCACCCGTAAATGAGATAGATGTGTCAAACTGTGACGAAGCGGTGAAACTTTTTCAACATAAAGTGTGAACCGCAGCGATGAGAGTGGAGGGAACATGGTTCATCCATTACTGAGGTGTTGATATACAGATGAAATACATTTGATGCGTCAAGATTAAAGCGCAGAGAAGAGCGAGTAGATAGTAGTTGGACGCCAGATGTGGTGGGGCTTATAGTGGTGACTGGTGCAGCAGGACTTACCACAGTAGCGGGTGACTGGTGCAGCCGGACTCCCACAGTAGGGTTGACTGGTGCAGCGGGACTTACTACAGTAGGGGTGACTGGTGCAAGACTCACAACAGGAGGTGACTGGTGCAGGATATACCTCAGAACGGGTGAATAGTGCAGGACTTACCACAGGAGGGGTGACTGTTGCAGCAGGAATTACCACAGTAGGGGTGACTGATGAAGCAGGACTTACCACAGTAGTGGATGACTGGTGCAGCAGGACTCCCACAATATGGGTGATCGGTGTAGCACTCACCACAGGAGTTGTGACTGGTGTTGGACTCAAAACAGTAGGGATGACTGGTGCAGGACCCACCACAGGAGGGATGACTGAGGGAAGACTCACCACAGGAGTTGTGAGTGGTGCTGGACTCGCCCACCACAGGAGGGATGACTGGTGCAGGACTCACCACAGGAGGGGTGACTGGTGCATGACTTACCACAGTAGGGGCGACTGGTGCAGGACTTTCCGCAGGAGTTGTGAGTGGTTCAGGACTTACCGCAGGAGGGGTGACTGGTGCAGGACTGGTACATGACCCCTTGGCGCAGCTCCAGCAGTGGGTCGCGGGAGGCGTTGCGGTTGTGGTGAGTCTTGCCTGGGGAGGAGGCCGAGGAGGAGGAGGCGTGGGCACGACGGGCGCGGCAGGTCACCACGCCCGCTACCACCACCGCTACGCCCACCACCAAGCCCACCACCACGCCCGCAACCACCACACTGACGGCTGTGCCGCCCACGTTCTGCGGAAAGTCTGTGGGCGTCGAGGGCTCCTCCACGTTGTTCTTCGCTGCTTGAGGAAGCAATTAGGTTTCATTCATTAAGCAAAAATGCGAATCTTTTAACGATTTTAATTTCTTTTACGTTTACTCACAAAATATAGAATTCTTCTGCAGTCATAATTTCCTGTGAATTTTCCCTGTCCTCCTCTGGTTTACTTAACATATTTTCATGAGGTTGCACTACTAAAATACCTTTTTTTTATGTATATAGATATATGAAAGTAATGTAATCTTAGCTATCTCACCTTGAAAAGCTTTGAAAGTATTACACTAACGTTAGATTCCTTCCCACCAAAAAAATGAAAAAATTCCTAAAGGCTCGGTTAAACTGGCTTCAACTTCCATTTAGACTTCAATTTATGGGTGTCAGGACCGCTTCGTGTTCTTACTTCTATCTTCATAAACAGATTTCTCTTCAATAATACGTGACAGACAGTGAGATTTAAACAGGCCAGCTAGTAGTTGATGATGACCGACCATCCAATAACAGTTAGAGCAAGTAATTTAAAAGGAATAAGATTCTGTCTTGTGAAGACACACAGCAGTTAATCTGAGCAATAAATTTCACGTCTCATTCGGTCTTCAGGAGTGGCCCTTGGCTGTGTGTTGGGGGGCCTGTAACTCCGTCGCCCCCCGTGAACTTTATTCATAAACTCGGTCGTCCTCCATCACAGTCGTTGGGAGTTCCGGTGCCCTCCTGTGAAGCCTGGTCTGAACCCGCCCAAACCCGAAATGGAAGTTGCCGACTCGTTTGTCAGTTTGTGAGGAATGTGCGTATCATTCGCGGGCGTAGTTTAGTTGGTTTACTCTGGGCTTTAGTCCTATCGACTGCCTGGGATCGTTAAGGTCATCAACGTCAAGTTATGACCACCAGTAGAGAGAGATTCAACACCTTAAATCAGGTATTCGGGAAGATTCGAATACCATACGTTCTCCAACTACACATGCAGCCCGTTGCTGCGCTTGTAGCACGATTCAATTGTTATTTTTGAACCGACGGCTTTGGCTACTGGGTGATTATACGCGCCAGGGGGCCGCCTGTACCTCTATAAGTGTCCGTGTAGTTGTATCTCTTGTGGACTGTGTGTCGTGCTTCACTTGGACTGACGTCGTCTGCTCCTCTGTTCACTTTCTTCTGGGTTCGTTTCTGGACGCAGGTTCTGTACTGCCGTAGGAAGTCTTATATCCTTATTCTGTTGCTGGAGATGGGCGTCTTGCTGTTGTGGAATTCTGACCTGTTGTTCCAAGAGATTCGAACCGGGTGCCCTTTCCTTAAGAAAGATTGGCTTTAGACCCTTCCCTATGCTGCCTGGAAAACGTTCCAGTGAATGTGGATGCTGGAACTCTCTCTTAAGAAACTATGTTTCTCATAGCACTTTACGATAACTTTTCCCATACCATTCATCATGTAGTCCAATGTGAGTTAAGTTATCAGGTTTAGTGGCCTCAGTCCGCTCGGAGGAATTTAGGTGACCTTTCGTAAGTATTTCCCTTGTTTGGGTATGTAGGAAGTCGTAGGGAGCTTCGTTAGCTCACTTTAGCTTCCTGGACGATTCGCTCTAGGCCGCGTTTCGAACAGCTGCCTCGTTGAACCTCGCCCTGTCTGAAGCTTCGTTCTGAGGCCTCAGTGGACAGTTCGGATTCCAAAGATATGAGAACCTGAGCAGCCTACTCCGTGTACCCATGAGTCAACTTTTCCATACGCCATGCTGTTGGGCGATGCTTGGAGCAAATCCCGCTCCTCTCCCTGTATGTACACCTGAATGTCACGTACCCAGATCTCTGACACCCGTTACACCAGATCTTTTCTGTAACGTATGCGCAGTGTTCGAAAAATACCCAATGTACTTCCTCTAATCTTCCTAGTACCCTCTCCTACCCAGTGCAGGATTACTTTAATGCTGGGGATGTTATCCTTGCCCACAGTCCTTCTCTCTACCTTCAGCACCTGAGAGAGCTTATCCACCTCAATTATGGGATGATGTAAGGTTGTAGCCCATCAAAAGACGTCTTCACATTTTCGTCGGTTTTAGGTCCATCGTCTTGCATATGTTTGCACTCTGCGTCGTTTATCCAGTGATATATACTTTAATAAAGCGTTTTAATCATTCAGTCCGTAATAGACGGTTGCCGGACCGCCAGCAGGGTTAGCCGACACCAAAGTAAACAAGCCCAGCCTATGGTCAATAGTTCCTAGTCTTGTCAACACCCAACCCGTGTTCGACAGCTCAGCAGTGATATTATCACACACTGCGCCTCCAAAGTTGCCCCTTCGTCGCCACCAATGACGCAGTGCAAAACGAATCCCACACAAGACTCAGTGCGACATGAAGTACGAATCGGAGCAGATCTGACAGTATCTCTTTACGAGTGAGACTACGGGCGAAGCGCTTCCTTTGTTCACGTATGAGATTTCCGTTTTCTGTTCCTTTGTTTACGTGATCCTAGCTTTCAGACTGAATTCTTCGTTGAGGCTACAGTTGTCACTGTCACATCTGTATTAGCTGTTATCTGGATAAGAACGACCAACGGCTGGTTCCTCATCATCAACTACCGCTCACAGGATGAGTATGGGGTGCACAATAAATTTGCCGGGGTTCCGGCACAAATCAATCACTCCAACTGAAATCAGGGTAAAAGCAGTGCCGCTTGCCGCTGTCCCCAACGAATATTATGATCAATACCATTCATTTTTATTCTCGTAGTCTCACTCATTACCAAAATTATCTGAACATACTGAACAAAACTTCAGCTTTTTCAACTCTAATCCTAGTAATTCTAAAATCTCTTCCTTGACAAGAGACTCATTTCCATGCGAGAACGTAGTACTTGTCTTCCAGACTCGTGTGCTCGTTCCGAGAATGAACTTATAATGAAGCCAGTCAGGAAAGCCATTGATTCCTACTCGAATGTAAGCAGCGATCATGTGACGAAAGACGACCGACCTGATTAATCACGTAAAAAGCGTATATACCCTCGCGTAAAAAAAGAAATGAATAAACACATCCCACATATGCATGGACTTCATACATCCCTTCCCTTCCGTACCCCCTCCCACACACACACACACACACACACATCATTAGCCACCCCAGGACTCACAGTTGATTGGTACCCCCTCTGGGGCGACTTGCTCTGCCTTGGGCGTGTCCGTCTTCAGGAGCAGGGTCGTCTCCTGGCCTCTGGCCTTGGCGTGGCTGGCATACACGTCCATCAGGTAGTCCCTCCCAGGCGCCAGGGAGGTGATGTTAAACCTGGGCTCACTGCTGTTATACGCCGCCACCACCACAGGTCCCTCCCGCACCTGCAATACCCTTCGTTAGTGGACCGTAACGCTAGTGATTAAACGTCCATTACACCTGTAATTAAAGGTCTATTACACCTGTAATTAGTGGTGGATGACGTAATGCCTCTAACCACCACCACTGCTGGGCCCTCTTGTTTTGCTCCTCCTGTACCTGTAACACATGTGGTTCATGGAGCCAATACACCTGTGATTAGCGATCACATCTACATCTGTAAGACGTTTGCTGCTGCTCTGCTTGTAACACCTGTGTTTAGTACGGTAAGACATCATTCCCTAGCGGCCATTCTCACAGCTGTAACACCTGCCTGTCACAGCCATCCCCACACCCGTAACACTAGTCCTTAAAGAGCCACTCGTACACCTGTTACATCTGTTGTCAGAGTCCTGCATCCCTCGTCCATGGCAGGAAATCTTTCATCTCTTAACATCTGTCCTTAGAGTAAGACTCCCACACTTTTCACATTTGTCCTGAGTGGTTCATAACAAGGGTACCTGATGTTCTATCTAATACAGGGGCCTGATATATTCTGACGCAGGTACCTGATGGTTTTCAACACAGTTAACTTAATGTTGTCTAACACAGGACCTGATGGTTTCCAATAGTTTCTTACACATGGACCTAATAGTTTCTTAAGTACCTAATGGTTTGTAGCACAAGTATTCTGAAGGTTTTAAACAGTGCACCTCTAGTTCCTAAACTATGTACCTAATGGGTTCTGACAAAGGTACCTAATGCTTTCTTGCACATGTACCTGACGGTTTCTAAGATAGGTACCTAATGTTTTCTAACGCACAAGGCATTAAAGGTTTGTAACATATGCACCTGATGGCTACTATCACATGTAACTATTCTCTCTTCTAACACAGGTGCTTAATGGTCACAGTGACGCCTGTAACATATGTGTCTAATTGGTTCGTCTGTTGCATTAATCCTGGTTTGTGACTTGTGACAAGTGTGATAACTTTACATCAATGAACGCAGTGAACAGACTCTTGAATGACTCAGAAACACACTCACTCACTCTCTCTCTCTCTCTCTCTCTCTCTCTCTCTCTCACACGCACGCACGCACACACGCACACACACACACACACACACTCGATATGTGTAGCTATATAGCTAAATCGAAGCTGACACAAAGATTGGGATAAGTGATATACACGTTCATCCTGGGGGAAACAAAACAAGAGAAGTCCTCACCACAATATGGTAGGTTTGCGCCAGCTGGCTCGAGGTGACACCCTGGGAGCACGTGACTCCCGCTGAGTCAGTGGTGACGTCATGGTAATGACAGCCAATAAGCGGGCTCGGCTCATCTGTGAAAATAAAGGAGAGGAGAAGGAATTATATCCAAGTAGTCATTTACTTTTAATCTTAATAACGAGACGATGAAAGACAGTGTGGCCAAAAGTCTATATGTAATGAGATGGCGGCCATAATTGTAGGGTATCTATCTAACTGTGTGCAGATAGTTCCATTGATTGAAATATTGGAGGAACACGAGAGGTGAACGTGGGATGTGTTCAGTCTACTCTGGGGGTAGGAAGGTGGCTCGAGGGGTTATATGTATGACTCGTGGGCAGAGAAGGGAAACACCTACTGTAGTTTTATGGGTGTAGCCTTGCCTGAATACTTATCATGGTAGAGTGATGAGCCACATCCCTTCCTGTGAGGCCACAGTGGTCCGAGTCTAAGGAAGTTGGCCACATCTACTCACGTGAGGCTACTACAGTCGTCCGTGCCATGATGAATATGGCCACAGCCCTTCATGTGAGATCGCGGTGGTCCGTGTCATGGGAGATATGACCACATCCATGTATATGAGGCCCACAATGGTCCGTGTCATGAGGGAAAACAACCACATTTATGCATGTTAGGACACAGTGGTCCGTGCCATGACGAATATGGCCACATCCATGCATGGGAGGCCACAGCGGTCTGTTCCGTGAAGTATGTGGCCGTTTGAGGGTAAAGTGGTCCGTGCCATGAGGGATATGGCCATTTGCGGGCACAGCTGTCCATGCTATGATGGATGTGGTCATTCGAAAATGTGAGTGAGTCAGTGAGAGCAATGAACAAGATGCAGGCAGGGAAGGAAAACCACTGGTATTTGGGAACCTCGTAATTTTTATGATCTTGGGAGACGTCATGGGCTCTAGATCGACAAAGAACAGTGTAGTGATTGGAAAGAAAAAAAAAAGACATGACGTTGGTGGAGGTGAGAGAGGGCTGATTATAGTGGAGATGGCTCCTGAGGCGTGTACACTGCACAGCCTATGACGACGCTCAGGAAATGGGATGTTTGTGAGGTATAATGGAACTAGACTCTAACGACTGTGTGGAAAACTAATCTGTCTATTTTTTCTTTAAACTGACAGACATGGCACAGGCAAAACGGGTCTCAATTCAGGCTATCTCAGGTGAAAGGGAAAATAAGAGAAAAGGCAAGAGAAATTAATCAGAGCTCTGCGGGGCATTGCTAGACTTAACTCTTAGATGTTAAGAAAAAAGGCTACAGGAGAAGGAAAAGAAGAAAAAAAAAATGCCACAGCTTAACTGTTCGAGGAAAAAAGGGAAGTATCTTAAAGGTCAATCCTCGAGTATCCTGTTCCCACACAGAAAACGAAGGAAGCAGCAGCTTAGACTCGTGCCTTGTTAGCAGGGATGATGCACGGAGACAGATTACGGGGACAAAGGCCAAAAATGATAACTGTAGAACAGGTTGAGGGCAGCAACAATCACGTCGATGAAGAACAACAGTGTTACTGAGTGAAGAACAACAGTGATACTGAGTGAAGAACAACAGTGATACTGAGGGAAGAACAGCAGTGTTATTGAGTTAAGGACTACAGTGTTACTGATTTGAGAACAGCAGTAATACTGAATGAAGAACAACAGTGTTATTGAGTTAAGGACAACAGTGTTGCTGAGTTAAGAACAACAGTGTTACTGAGTTAAGAACAATAGTAATACTGAGTGAAGAACAACAGTGTTATTGAGTTAAGGACAACAGTGTTGCTGAGTTAAGAACAACACTTACTGAGTGAAGAACAACACCGTTACTGAGTGAAGAACAACAGTGTTACTGAGTTAAGAACAACAGTGTTACTGAGCTATGACAACAGTGTTGGTCAACCCTCCCGACAACACCTGCGTGGGAATGCTCACCAACGATGAGGATGTTGAAGACGCAGGGCTGGCTGGCGGGCCCCACCTCGTTGTTCGAGAGACACTCGACCCTTTGCGTCCCGCCGCCGCTGCTGCTGTTGTCTGCCACTGCCCAACCGACAGACGCCAGCCCCTGGTCCTTGTGGTGCAGGGGAGCCCTTATCTGTGGTGGACACAGGTCAGGGGGTATAGGCAAGTGGTGGAGAGGAGCCCTTGTGGATACAGGTCAGGGAGGGATACAGGTTAGTGTGGTAGGGAAGCCGTTTGAGGTGGACATGGGTCAGGAATATACTCGTAGGTGAGGGGAGGTCTTACCCGTAGTGGACAAGGGACATTCATGAAATTCATGGCACTAGAGAAAGAGAGAGAGAGAAAGAAAGAATAAAACGAGGACATTGGTAGAGAGAGAGAGAGAGAGAGAGAGAGAGAGAGAAGAAAAAATATTTGTAACGCAATTATTACTTATAAACGACCCGGAAGCAAAAACTTCTAATCATCATCCTCATTCAGCATTTTCTCACTAACGTAATCCACCGTCTCCCACCACTTGCTTTCTCTTTCATTCTATTACCTTTAACTCTCTCTGTCCTCGATGTTTAAACAGACTATTTCTTTTTTTTTCCCCTCCCATGAGATGACCTCGTAGTGTGCCCCTCTACGATGTCCACCACTATCACTACTAGACCCAGCGACCTACACTATACATTCCATCTTCACTATCTCCTTATCCTTCAGGGTATTTGCGTATCTCTCTCATCTCCATCCTCTTCCTCCACCATTTATTCCATGTACGCTCTGGTATCATTCTCCGCTAAAGCCTTTACCCATCACAGTCTCCACCGTCTAAGTTTATTCCAAATTCTCCACCATCGTTGGAGTATTCCCTTCCCCAACAGAGCCAAGGACTGGAACTGACCTGTTCCATGTTGGGAGTGAAGGTGACGCTCTCCCAGGTGTAGGTGACCTCTGGCGGAGAAGCCCTGACGCGGCAGTCCATCTCCACCTTCTCCCACACAGACGCCAGCACCTCCCTGACACCTTCCCACACACACACCGGGGCGTCTGTTGTGAGACAGTACCTTGTTAGTGTGAGGGTAGTGTGCGTGTGAGAGGAGTGTTGATGGCGGTGTGGAAGAGACGTTTGTTGGAGATTAGGGAGCGTACGGGGGAGGTTTGTCGTAGGGAGGAAGTAAGAATTTTATTTGCAGGAGAACCTCTGTTACTGGTGAGCTGGGAACACTGTTTGGAGTTCTTGGAGAGGACTTGGTCGATCGGTTCAAGGAGAATATTTGAGATATTCTCAAAAATGTGAGGAAGAACTCTGAAACTTTGTTGGAGATGTGGCTGAATAGTTCTGAACCTCTCTGGGAGTATTAAGGAAAACCTGAAACTGATTGATGTGCCAGGATTTATTTGAAATATATCAGAGTTAAGAAAAAACATTTGGAACTGATTCGAAGTGTAATAGAACTGTGTTGAATCATATTGTAAATGTTATGGAGAAACGTTTGGAACCGATTCGAGATGTAGATATCTGTGCTGAACCATATTGTAGTTGTTAAGAAGAAACGTTTGGAACTGATTCAAGAGATGATAGAACACTGTTGAGCTATATTGTAGATGTTAAAGGAAAACGTTTGGAACTGATTCGAGGTGTGATGTGACACTGTTGAGCCAAATTGGAGACATTAAGAATAAACTTTTGAAATCTATTCGAGGTTAGGTAGAACAGTGTTGAACCTTACTGAAAATGTAAAGGAGAAAGGTTTGAAACTGGTTAAGGTGTGATAGAACACTTTTGAGCCGTAGTGGAAATGTTAATGAAAGACTTTTAAAACCCTTTAGGAGTGTGAGAGAGGACCTAACCTTTTTACTATGTGTGGTGAAAAACTTTACTTGTGGTAGAGAGAGAAAAAAAAATAATTTGTTGAGGGTGTAAAGATGAGTCCCCCATATCCTGTTAAAAGGATGAAATAGGTCTTTAAAATCTTGTGAGGGAGAAACTCTTTTATTTTGAGCTGTCGTTGGTGGTGAGCAGGGGAAAATTTGTAGCCTTTTTAGCTCTGAAAATATATTCTTTTTCATTTTTTTTTCATGTGAATCAGCTTTTTTTTTATTTGTAGTTTGTTTAAAGAACACCTTTGGAAAACTTAGAGACGATAGCAACCGGACTCTAAGTTTTCCTCAGTGGTGTTGGTGAGAAATTCGTGATTGCTTGAGTTGCCTGGAGGGAGGCAGGCGAGATGGGCACTGACCTGATGCTGTGATCAAGATCCGAGGCGAGGTACATCCCTAGATGGGGTTTAACCCAAGTAAGAATAGGATCCCAACCAGGATATATAACCCCCACCCACCCAACCACCCCCTAAGGATAAAACCACTAGGAGGACACAGTCCTAAGCTGGGATAAACCTCCGCCAGCGTTAAAACCCGGACGGGACAAGCTCATAGGCTAGATCAGACCCGCTGAAGAATAAAAGCCGATCAAAGATAAAAGCCCATTTAGGATTAAATCCCAGCTAAGATTAAACCACTTCTCGGATTAAACCCCAACTACGATTGAGTCTCAGCTGAGCCCAGCTGCTACTATCAAACTTCAAATACAAGGAAAGCTTAAGATTGAGCCCTCAGCTGTAATCAAACCCACGTCAGAATTAAAACCAGTTGGGATTAAACGCCCACAGCGATTGATAACCCCACGTCAGGATTACCACACCATTACGAATCATACTCGTCTAGGATTCCACAGCACAGGAGCCTCCTCGCGAATGGGGCAGTTGCCAGTTATGAATACA
>JAYMFT010038873.1:0-15695 GCA_038088735.1 Panulirus argus | reverse complement strand
TTGTATATATGCAACAGGACGGAACTTGCTGGGAGATAAGGAGCTTGCGTGCATGTGTGTGTGTGTGTGTGTGCGGTGTGAAAACATTAGGCTGACCTCAATGTCGCCTTTGTCGCCAGGGGTATGAACCATGATAGCTCGTGGTCATCCAACGCCTCACTCACGCATCGAGAGATTACCGATTAGGCATATTCTTGTAAAACTGTTTAATTAGTAATGAATAAAACTTCAGATTATAAGAATAGTGAAAGAGACAATGTGACAACAAAATTGTATAGAGTGTGGAAGAGTTAAAAATGGAATTAGTGGAGTGATCAACCAAAGAAACTGAAATAATTACCTAGGTAATACAACACATGGCATCCTATCGTAAGCATAACAGAGACTAGGGTCAGTGAGAATTCGGCCACGATGGAGACAGGTTGCCCACCCAGAGGGACATATCACTAACATCTACAAGGAATCCCGGTAAGCCATATCTGCTCTGTTGCGCAGGATGTTTTTATAAAGTGTGCAAAGCTCACCACCCTGTAAGGGTAAAGAGAAAATAATATGTCTACATGAGAGACTGATAACTTTAATTCCAACAGGGCAACAGTTGGGGTCAAGCAACGGTAAGAACCAAACAACAGTAGGGGGCCAAGCGCCGGGATACAGTGCGTGGACGGAAACAGTGAGCAGTACCAAATAGCGTGAGCAGGGTGCGCCGTGTCGCATGTGAATAGCGCACGTACAGGCCGACTTGCCTTGGGGAACGTGGGCAAGAGCAAGAGCTACAGCACGACTGGACATCCGTGTACATGCAGACCGAACTGACCGTCAGGACAAAGCCTGTCGCTGAGCAAGGGTTTCAGTATGTTCGAACTCCCGTACAACCTGTCGTCTAAATCGCTAAGATTGTATTTCAAGGACATGTGTAACAAGTTGATGCTTTCTTTAATGAACTTTTAACACCAAAGACTAAGCAGAACCGCTAGTCAGTATTATGCTCTGCGACAAGAATTACAGTGTACTGCTTGTTTTGAAGTGTAAGTGCATTAACTAAATTTTCCCTTACACTTGTGAATTAGGGTGTTTTAGATATCATTACCAGGTGTGCTATGATGCATGATGCCGCATTACTTGCTGAGGTGATTTTAGACTTAGATGTTAATGGTAAGAATATTTGTGGCCTTTCCTTAGCTTACAGGAAAGCGAGTGGTCACAGTATGCTTAGCAGTCCATTGTCCTAGTTGGATCATTAATACTCGTATTAAGGGATCTTTACTTAAACTATGGCTTATGGTGCCCCATTGCAATCTTACTCGATCATCATCAACTGTCAAGTTAGTACTAGTTTCTTTTATATTTTTCCTTACACCCCAAACACATACACACACACATATATATATATATATATATATATATATATATATATATATATATATATATATATATATACGAATGTATACCTCTCTCCACGTAGTGTACAAACAGTTAACTTATACACTGCTAGTATGAACAATTCGAGTGAATAATCATTCCGATGTGTAATTAGTTGCATTCACCTATTTAGACGTTTAGTGAGGTGTTTCTATAATTTGTATATGTGTGTGTGTTTATTTGTGTGTGCGAGTGTGTGCGAGTGTGTCTAAGGGAAAGACATGGGTGTGTTAGTCTTTGATTGCTATAACCTGTTCGTTCAAATCTCAGGCATCATTCGTTAATTTGAGGTTATTGCCTGCTCTTTATAGGGTCAGCCTATGGGGGACATGACAGTCTTACCAAGAATGCTAGTAGTCAGTATACATGTTTTACCTTTCACGACTGTATGTAGCTGACAATGGCGCATATTTCTGTAAAGAAGAAAAGAAAATCTAAAGAATTTCACAGCTATGGTAGAAACAAGGGTATCGTTAACTAAAATTCTGGCCCTTGTTAGAAACAAGGGTCTCGTAACGCACAATTCTGTCCGATCTCAAATGGAGAATTAGTGGACAACATTGAAGATATGGCAGAAGCCTTAAGTTCATTTCTTTTTATTCGTATCTGGCAGGGAGTAAGCGACATGAAAACAAGTTTAAAACGATAAGTTGTGATAAACAATTAATTGAGAACAATGAAAGCTAGTTAAACCTTTGACCAATCTTTTCAGTGAGCCCCTCCCTAAGGAAGTTAGACACAAGAATCAATATTCTTACCGTGAACAATCATAAAGGTTCCTGCAGTCCAATGCTGCGCTACTTCCATTAGCAGGGAAATGTATACCCCATTGATGTGAATCGTCCTTTGACGAGAGTGCACTCGTAGCGCTACAGCTTCGCCATAGGTGACTCTTCATTCATGGTTGCTAGTTTCAACCGAAAACATCTTGAACACTTGATGGACATAAGGGAGAGAGAGAGAGAGAGAGAGAGAGAGAGAGAGAGAGAGAGAGAGAGAGAGAGAGAGACCGAGACCCGACACTGTAGCGGACGTACTTAAGAAAACTAATGAAATATTAAGTTGCATGTAAACAACATTGTTGATGATGTTGGTCTGCATAACGGAAATGTCAGATTAAGAAGTGTGGTTCCCCACAGAGAACATGCAGCTTCCTTCTCAAATACGCGATTGCGTAGATGCAAACACACCCACACCCATACCCACACACACACACACACTCACACACACACACACGCCAGAGGAAAAATCCCTTAGGCCCCATTCTTTTCATAAAATACATTAATGACCTAGAACTCGGTCTCATATCTAAGATCTCCAAATTTGCTGATGTTACTAAGCTAGGAGGCAGAGCTGTTAACAGGCGGGACTGCGAAATGATTCAAAAAGATATCAGGTTACTAGCAGAGTGGTGACACAGATGGCAAATGAAGTTTGATGTAGCCAAGTGTAATTTTACACTTTTGAGACAAGAATGTTCGTTACGACTACAAATTATTTGGAATCTCTCTAAATTTAGTAAATGAAGGAAAGGACCTCGGAGTTGTCATTAGCAACAATCTGGAATATGCAGTCCAATTTTGATCTTCAAACAATAAGAAAAGATAACAGATGAGGAAAAATTTGAGCAACACAAAAACGGGTGAAAAAATTGATGCCATTTTTAAGGGATATGGTATACAGAGAGAGGCTAAAACGCTAGGATCTCTTCTCCCTTAAAACACGTAGACTTAGCGGCGACCTATTTCTACTGTTCAAAATTCTGAACAAGTTTGATAACGTAAATCACGAAGATCTTTTCGAAATACAAGAAAATATGGTTACCTGGACAATTGGACTAAAACAAAGCTAAAAGATGTAGTACGGACGTGAGAAAAAGCTTTTCCTATAGGTGTTTTCAACACTGGAATAAGTTATCGTCAGACTCAGTGAATGCTAAGATTATATATACCTTCAGAAGTCATTTAGACAAATACTTTATAAATTTGGGTATACTCTTAGAAAAATGCCAGAAATGACCTGTATAAACGACATCGGTAAAGGGGACAGTAGAAGGTTAATGTGCAGCATCGGTGAGACGATGATAGCTAAAAAATTGCAGAGCCTAATTACATTTTAATTCATTCTTTTTTACAGATAACCTAGTCGTGGGCCAATCAGGCCTCCTGTTGTCTGTCTTTCTTATGTAAACTCATGTAAACCCTCATCTCTCCCTAAGTCGACATTCTAATCACTAGTCAACAGCTTACCTCAGATGCGGAATGGTCACAGATGATCATTCTGGCAAAGATGATCGTCTTTTATTTCCATCCTCTCTGAACTGACTCTCCCGTCAATTGCACAGTTGGTTTTATTGCAGGAGTTCTCCCTATGCAGATGCGGATGCACGGCTTCATCCATCATACGCAAACTTCTGTAAAAGAAGGACTATTAGTTTCAAGAATTATCAAGTCATTATATAACAAGCCAGAATACCTGTGATTGACACATTCAGGACTCGTTAAGACTATATCAGAAAACGGAAACAGGATCATACTAACTCTTCCAGTGTTTGTCTGAGAAACCCTTTACAAGAAAATAATTCTTTATGGGCGATTTATACAAGAAAATCATTCTTTAACGGCTCCCTACAAAAAGATTGATTCTTTAGTGGCGTAGCAAAAATGACTTATCAGTCTCGACGAAAATTTTATCTTAACATTCCTGAGAGATACCGTCAATTTATCATAATGGGATTAATTTGTTGTGTAATTAGCACTGTTTCTTTGCTAAAGAAACAGTGTCGACCTATGAAGCTTAACCAAATCTAGCCTTGCCCGAATCCTTTAAGGTGATTTTTGCTGATAATGATATAATTACCTATGGAAAGTTCTTAAAAACTTCAGAAAATCCAACCGTAAAAAATACTTCATTTTTTGTGTAAAATGAACTAGTAAGATTGGGCTGAAATAGGTTAGGTGAACTTAATGTAACTTATTTCATTTCTACTCTCGAACAACTTTCATCTGAATATCTGAATGATCTTTTCTGGGAAACGTGATAATTTCAACTCCTTTCATGTCGTTCATCTACAAAATAATGTAACAGAAGGAATAATTGGTTAAACAAGTGCCTAGATCAACTTAGATTAATATCAAATGCTCGTTCGCAGTTAGTCGATCCGCCTTAACAATTAAAGGTTGTTCGGTCTCGTGGTACAAATGAACACATCCTCACCACTTTACACAGCATATACCTATGTTATTCTTCTTAGCTTCTCATACCCAACCAAAGCTATGAAATGTACGGTAATTCATCACTCTACTAGCATCCAGCATAATTTTCACTGTCAGAGTAAGCATCCTCATTCATCTCAACGGAGGCACTTCCTCTAATTTCACCAACGTCGCCATTTAGCTTTCAATCCGTCACAACCGCTTGCTGCAAACGGGTGTCATTTATCGTCATCCATAAGAAGACTAAAGGGAAAACGCTGAATGACTTACAAAAATGACGATGGCTGGCTATTCTCATAAGTCCATTACAATCTCTCCTCCGCCATGATTTCACCCTCTCGTTTCAAAAAGAGAGATGTTGTAAACATAACACCAACGTATCATCAATATAAGCCCACACAAATACTAAGTCGTTTCAGAACATTTATAATGTTATCAGCCGATGACAGGTCATGACCCTAGAAAATAATATGGGTAGTGAAAGCATGTCAACGAGAATCAATCATTGATCACTATAGAAACCTCCTAAATGATTTTCGGCCAATGAAAAGAAAGTAACTGTTACGTCATGCGGGTATAGACTGGATCTCGTCAGAAAATGATTTCTCGTGTCCTTCTGTAGGAAAACATTTGCGTTTTGAGCTAGATTTCAACATGAAATTATTAGTCCAAAAGGCAAGACATATCCAAACATTACATGGATATATTGCATAATTGAAAATATGCATAAGCTAAACATTCACAGTATGATTCAGTTTATATGATATGAGAGGGCTCTTAATCGGATTACTTATCGTGTATCCAGGAACCATACATTGTTGGAGAGGAATTATTTCGAGTCATCACGCATTTTCACGGCCAGGCGTAACACCGTGTGCTGTCTTTTACTATCTTGAATTACAAAATTACGATGAAGCCCTTAATTAAAGATCGCGAAGGACGACAGGCCTCAAATCCGAAACAGACAGCAGTCATCGGCAACATCACTTCCCCATATGTTTGATGTATGGTAGCTCTGAGGGCTCCTGTCGTCATTAATGATAATGAAGGTATATTTCAGTGTCTAGAGTGTGTAGCGTGATGGGGGAGAGAATAGGGTGTCAGGGGAGTATGGTATGGAGAAGGCCACAGTGTGTAATGATGATAGTGTATATCAAATGGTAATTCCATGAAAAATAATGTCATATTCCATTTCAATATTCCTCAATAATAACCTGTTCCAAACTTACTTATCAAATTTAACGGTTAAATAATCGCATGAGTGTTTATGCATTAATGTAATTTATGTTTTCATCAATTTTCTTACGCTCAAGAAACAACAGAACTAGTATATGAAAAGTAGGCTATATACAAATGGCTCCTTACTCAGAGACACGTCGTCTATTACACAGATATTATTTTGGGTGTTAAATGGTGATGGATGACGGTGATGAGCCTTACGTAATCCGTTATGAAGGTTGTTTCCGTACACACAATGCAAACCCTTTCCCATAAATACTTCTAGCTTATATACATTAATAAGTACACATAATTCCAAGGTAGCACATAAAAAGATTAGAATCTAAATATTATGAAATTGTCCAAATCTTTCGACGAAAGGTTTCAATTTTTGCTGGATTTTGGCTGCTTATTATTTCGTAGGTAAAAATGAACGCGTTGAAATTTTAACTAATCTTTGATACTGCCCAAATATGTATATTCGATCATCGTGTAAACAACATGCTAAAGATCTGACATTTTTGAAGGGTTGGGCGATATAACGTACGAATATGTAGCTTGAGAGTGATGGGACGACTCTTGAAATATGACGGTGCGAAAATCAAAGTTGAATGAACGTCACTTATGTGTCGGTCCATTTTTGGTTAGGCTATCATCTCCAAGAGTCTAGTGGCTATTAAGGGATTCGAACCTCCTCGTCCATACACCTAACCTAACCATTTGCTCTTACCTAACCCGATAGCCGAGCTTATAACTTAAATATAAGGACCTTACTTAACCTCCATCCATGCTGTTGCCAGAAACCTCCAGACAGCGGTGCTGCCAACCGAACAAAAACACCAGGGCTGCCGTACGCGCTGATTGGTTATCTTTACCTCGTTATGATTGATTACGGTTTAATGACGTTGCACGTAACAGATGGCACAACAATTTTCTCGGTGACAGTACATAAAACGTGAACCTATTCCAAGAAAATGAATGAAAAATTACAATTTGCTTTAGTTTTTGTTTAAAGAACAGCGATATATATATCAATACTTACTGTATCTGAATGGGAAAGTGTTACATATAGCAACACTGAAATGTTTATAGATATATACATTTCTAACTTTATAGATGTGGAGGTATATTCAAAAAGGTCATTTAAGTATATTCGATAAAATATAGATATGGCCATCCCTTTTTCTTCTGTAAGCCAAAAGAAAATATAGACAAAATTAAAAATATAAGAGCGCTTCGCTTCCACAAAGTAAATGACATCCTGCAAATAATGGGTCCTTATGTATAACTGTTATAAGAAACGTAAACTATGATTTGTAAGCAAATCGTCATCGACATCTACAACGTATGCACAGAGTCTGTAATTTCTGTGACACAAAAGGATATATGACACGTGAATAAACTATGACGCAAACAAACAGTGAAGGTCATTTTGAAAAACACACATGATTAGGTCACCGTAAATGGAGGTAAAACACACACACACACACACACACACACACACGAATGGAAACCTCTCTCCACGTAGCGTAGAAACAGTTAACCTTGTACACTGCTTTTATAAAAAATTCGTGGGAATAATCATTCCGATTTGTAATTACCAAGTTGCAATCACCTAGTTAGACGTTTAGTGTGGTGTTTCTACAATTTTTATGTGTGTGTGTGAGTGTGTGTGTGTGTGTGCGTGTGTGTGTGTAAAATAAAGACATGGGTATGGCAGTCTTTGATTGCTATAAAACGCTCGTTCAAATATCTGGCATCGTTCGGTAATTTAAGGCGATTGCTTGCTCTTTATGGGGTCTGCTTATGGGGGACATGACAGTCTTAACAACAATACTGGTAGTCTGTATGTGTTTTACCGTTCACTACTGTATGTAGCTGACAATGGCGCATATATCTAAAGGAGAAAAGAAAATCTAAATAATTTCATAGTTATGTTAGAAGCAAGGGTATCACTAGCTAGAATTCTGGCCTGTGTTAGAAACAAGGGACTCAGAATTCTGGCCGATCTCAAAAGGAGAATTAGTGCACACCATTGAAGATATGGCAGAAGCCTCTTTTTATTCGTATTTGGTAGGGAGGACGCTACCAGTGTTCCAGTTGCTGGCCCAGTGCTAGGGGGTTGTTACTTTTGGGAACATACTGACACACATGGTGAAGATGTTGGCAGAAAGCGACATGAAAAGTTTAAAACGGCAAGTTTTGATAAACTATTAATTGAGAAGAATGAAAGGTAGTTAAACCTTTGACCAATCTTTTCAATGTGCCCTTCTCTATGGAAAATTGACAAGAATCGTTATCTTTACCGGGAACCATCGTAAAGGTTCCTGCAGTCCAATACTGCGCTACTTCCATTACCAGGGAAATGTATACCTCTTTGTTGTGAAGCGTTCTTTGACGAGACTGCACTGAAAGTGCTACAGCCTCGCAATAGGTGGCTCTTCATTCATTGTTGCTAGTATCAACTGAAAACACCTTCTTGAACACTTGATGGAAACAAAAGAGAGAGAGAGAGAGAGAGAGAGAGAGAGAGAGAGAGAGAGAGAGAGAGACCCGATCTTGGATTTGTTTAACAAACTAATAAAAGATTAAGTTGCATGTAAACAGCATCATTGATGATGTTAGTCTGCATGACGGAAATGTCAGATTAAGAAGTGTGGTTCCCCACAGAGAATATGCAGCTTCCTTCTCATATACGCAGTTGCGTAGATACAAACGCACACAGGCACAGACACACACATGCCAGAAGAAAGAGCCCTCAGGCGACATTCTTTTCATAATATACATTAATGACCTAGAACTCGGTCTCATATCTAAGATTTCAAAATTTGCTGGTGTTACTAAACTAGGAGGTAGAGCTGTAAACAGGCGAGACTGCGAAATGATTGAAAGAGATATCAACATACTAGCAGAGTGATGACACAGATGGCAAGTGAAGTTTAATGTAGTCAAGTGTAGTTTTGCACTTGAGAAAAATTTTCGTTACGACTACAAATTATTCGGAATCTCTGTAAATAAAGGAAATGAAGAAAAAGGACCTTGAAGCTGTCATTAGCAACAATCTGAAGTACACTAAACAGTGTCAAGCAGCAGTTAAGAGAAGGCATCCTAATCTTAGGTTTCATAGAAAGGAACCTATATCAGAAGACCCCCAATACAATTCTCACTTCACATTTCTCTAATAAGACCACACCTTGAATATGCAGTTCAGTTTTGGTCCCCAAAAGATAAAAGAAAAGAAGGTAAATTAGAGCAAGCACAAATAAGCGCGAAGAAATCGATGCTGTTCTTAAGTAATCTGACATACGAAGAGGCTAAAACGTTTGGATCTCTTCTCCCTTAAAAAACGTAGACTTAGCGGCGACCTAATTCTACTGCAGAAAATTCTGAACACGTTTGATAACTTAAATCACGAAGATCTTTTCGGAATAGAAGAAAATATGGTTACGAGGACAATTATAATGAAATTCAGCACTGGAATAATTTACCGTCAGACTTAGTAAATGCTAAGACAATAAATACCTCCAAAAGTCGTTTAGGCAAATACTTTATAAATTTAGGTACACTCTGTGAAAAACGCCACAAATAAACTGTATAAACGACAGCGGTAAAGGGGACAGTAGAAGGCTAATGTGCAGCAGTGGGGAGATGATAGGAAAAAAATTGCAAAGCAGCATTACATTTTCTTTTCATTTATTCTTTTTACAGATAACCCAGTCATGGGCCTCCTATTGCTTGTCTTTCTTATGTAAACCCTTATATCTCCCTAAGTTGACATTCTAGTCACTAGCCAACAGCTTACCTCAGATTCGGAATGGGTCACGGATGATCATTTTGGCAAAGATGATCGTCATTTGTCTCCATCCTCACTGAACTGACTACCCCTGTCAACGGCACAGTTGGTTTTATTGCAGTTCTCCCTATGCAGATGCGGATGCACGGTCTCATCCATCATGCGCAAACTTCTGTAAAAGAAGGACTATTATTTTTAAGAATTATCAAGTTATTATATAACAAGCCAGAATATCTGTGATAGACACATTCAGGACTTGTTAAGACTACATTAGAAAACGGAAACAGGATGATACTAACTTTTCCAGCGTTTGTCTGACAATTCCTATACAAGAAAAAACAGTTTTTTATGGGCGATTTATACAAGAAAATTATTCTTTAAGGGCTGCCTATAAAAGAAAATAATTCTTTAAGGGAGCAGCAAAAATGACATACGAGTATCAATGAAAATTTTATTTTAAGATTCCTGATTGATATCGTCAATTTATCATAATGGGATTAATTTCGTATCTAAATAGCATTGTGTCTGCAACAGAAACTATGCCGACTTATGAAACCTAGCCTTGCCCGAATACTTTAAGGTGATTTTCGCCGATAATGATATAATTACCTATGGAAAGTTCTTAAACACTTAAAAAAAATCCAACCGTAAAAGATACTTCATTTTTTGGGGGTAAAATAAACTAGTAAGACTGGGCTGAAATAGGTGAGGTGAACTTAATGTAACTTTCATTTCATTTCTACTCACGAACAAATTTTCATTTGAATATCTGTATAATCATTTATGGGAAACGTGATAATTTCAACTCCTTTCATGTCGTTCGTCTATAAAATGATGTAACAAAAGGGATAATTGGTTAACCAAATGCCTAGATTCATACTAGCTGATAATGAAATAGTCAACTCATATTGAATTAATATCAAATATTCGTTCACAGTTAGTCGATCTACTTTAACAATTAAAGGGTGTTCGGTCTTGTGGTACAAATGGACACATCCTCACCACTTCACACAGCATATCCCTATGGTATTCTCATTAACTTCTCATACCCAACCACACCTGTGAAATATAAGGTAATTCAGCCCTCTAATCGCATCCAGCATAATTTTCACTGTCAGAGTACGCATCCTCATTCATCTCAACGGAGGCACTTCCGCTAATTTCACCAACGTCGCCATTTAGCTTTCAGTCCGTCATAACTGCTTGCTGCAAACGGGTGTCATTTATCGTCATCCATAAGAAAACTTACCAGATAACGATGGCTGCCTATTCTCCTAAGTCCATTATAATTTCTCCTACGCCATGATCTCATCCTTTAGTTTCAAAAAGACAAAAAAAAAAAAGAAAAAAAAATGTAAACATAACACCGGCTTATCATCATTATTAACCCACAAAAATTTTAAATCGTTTCAGAACATTTCTAATGTCATCAGCCGATCACAGGTCATGGCCCTAGAGAAAAATAAGTGTGGTGAAAGCATGTCAATGAGAGCCATTCAGTGATCACGATAGAACCTCATAAGTGATTCTCGGCCAATGAAAAGAAAGTACCTGTTACGTTTTCCAGGGATAGGCTGGATCTCGTCAGAAAATGATTTCTCGTTTCCTTCTGTAAAAAAAACATCTGCGTTCTGTGCCAGATTTCAAACTGAAATTATTGGTCCAAAAGGCAAGACATATCCAGACATTACATGGATATATTGCATAATTGAAAATATGCATGACCTGAATACTCACAGTATGATTGAGTTTATATGATATGAGAGGGCTCTTAATCGGATTAATTATAGTGTATCCTTGAACCATGCATTAGTGGAGAGGAATTATATCGAGTCTTGACGCATTTTCACGACCAGGCTTGACACCGTAAGCTGTCTTTGACTATCTTGAATTACAAAATATCGATGAAGCCCTTAATTAAAGATCCCGAAGGTCGATAGGCCTCAAATCCGAAACAGACAACAGTCTTCGGCAACATCAATCCCCCATATGTTTGTTATATGGCAGCTTTGACGGCTCCTGTCACCATTAAAGATAATGAAGATACTATTCAGTGTGTAGAGGATGTAGCGTGATGGGGGAGAGAATGGTGTATCAGGGGGGTGTGGTATATAGAAGGCCACAGTGTGTAATGATCGCGTTTATCAGATGGTAATTCCATGAAAAATAATGTCATATTCAATTTCAATATTCCTCAATGATAACCTGTTTCAAACTTATATATGAAAGCTAACGGTTAAATAATCGCATGAGTGTTTATGGCATTAATGTGGTTATGTTTTCATCATTTTTCTTACTCTGAAGGAGCAACAGAACTAGTACATGAAAAGTAGTCTATATACAAATGATTCGTTACTCACAGGACACGCCGTTTATTACACATATATTATTGTGGGTGTTAATTGGCAATGGATGACGTTGATGAGCCTTACGTGATCCGTCATGAAGGTAGTTTTCGTACATATAATGCAACCACTTTCCCATAAATGCTTCTAGCTTATATACATTAATAACTAAACATAATTCCAAGGTAACACCTAAAAAGATAATCTAAATATTCTCAAATTTTCCAAATCTTTCGACGAAAGGTTTCAGTTTTTGCTGGATTTTGGCTGCATATTGCTTCGTCCGTAAAAATGAACGCGTTCAAATTATAACTAATCTTTGACACTGCCCAGATATGTATACTCGATCATCTTGTTAACATACATGCTAAAGATTTGACATCTTTGAAGGGATGGGCGATATAACGTACGTAAATGTAGCTTGAGAGCGACGGGACGACACTTGAAATATGATGGTGCGAAAATAAAGGTTTAATAAACGTCCCTTATGTGTGGGTCCATTTTCGGTTAGACTATCATCTCCAAGAGTCTAGTGGTTATTAAGAGATTCGAACCTCCTCGTTCATAAACCTAACCTAACGACTTGCTCTTACCTAACCCGACAGCCGAGCCTATAACTTAAATTTAAGCACCTTACTGAACCTCCATTAAGCTGTTGCCAGAAACCTCCAGACGGCTGTTCCGCCTACCGACCAAAGACACCAGCGCTGCCGTACGCGCTGATTGGTTATCTTTCCCTCGTTATGATTGGTTACGGTTTAATGAGGTTGCAGTTTATAGATGTCACAACAATTTTCTCGGTGACAATACAGAAAACTTGAGACTGTACCAGGTAAACTAATGAAAGAGTACAATTTACTTTAGTTATTGTTTAAAGAACATTCAAAATATACATCAATGCTTACCGTATCTGAATGGGAAAGTGTTACACATAGCAACATTGAAATATAGATATATACATTTCTAACTACTTTATAGATGTGGATTTATATTCAAGAAGGTCATTTAAGTACATTCGATAAAAGAAAGAATAGACAAAAGTAAAAATATAAAAGTGCTTCGCTTCCACAAAGGAAATGACATCTTGTACATAAATAGGGGTCCTTATGTATAACATATGTAAACTACGATTTGTAAGCAAATCGTCATTGACATCTACAACGTTATGTACACAATCTATAACTTCTGTGATACAAAACGGATATATGAAGCATAAATAAACTGACGCAAACAAGCAGTGAAGGTCATTTTGAAAGACCCACATGATTAGGTCACCGCACATGGAGGTAAACACACACACACACACACACACACACGCACACACACACAGAACAAACACACACACAAACACAAACACGAATGAAAAACTGTCCAAGTAGCGTACAAACATTTATACACTGCTTGTATGAAAAATCCGTGTGAATAATCATTCCCATGTATAATTACCTACTTGGAATCACCTATTTAGACGTTTAGTGAGGTTTCTACAATTTGTATGTGTGTGTTTGTGTGTCTATGACAAAGACGTGGTTGTGGCAGTCTTTGATTGCTATAAAGATAGTCTTACCAAGAATGCTGGTAATCTGTATATATGTTTTACCGTTCACTACTGTATGTAACTGACAATGGCGCACATTTCTGTAAAGAAAAGAAAATCTAAAGAGTTTCATAGTTATGTTAGAAGCAAGAGTATCGTTAACTAGAACGCTGGTCTGTATTAGAAACAAGGGACTCATAACACAGAATTCTGGCCGATTCCTAACGGAGAATTAGTGCACAACATTCAAGATGTGGCAGAAGCTTTAAATTCATTTCTTTTTAATCGTATTTGGCAGGGAGGACTCTACTAGTGTTCCAGTTGCTGGCCAAGTGCTAGTGGATTGTTACTTTTGGCAACATACTGACACGCGTGGTGAAGATGCTGTTGGCAGTAAGCGACATGAAAAGTTTAAAACGGCAAGTTGTGATAAACTATTAATTGAGAATAATGAAAGCTAGTTAAACCTTTGACCAATCTTTTCAATGTGCCCTTTTCTATGGAAAATTGACACAAGAATCGATATCTTTACTGTGAACCATCGTAAAGGTTCCTGCAGTCCAATATTGCGCTACATCCATTAGCAGGGAAATGTATACCCCTTTGATGTGAAGCGTTCTTTGACGAGACTGCACTCAAAGTGCTATAGCCTCGCCATAGTGGCTCTTCATTCATGGTTGCTAGTATCAACCGAAAACAACTTCTTGAACACATGATGGACACAAGAGAGAGAGAGAGAGAGAGAGAGAGAGAGAGAGAGAGAGAGAGAGAGAGATCCTATATTGGAACGGACATGTTTAACAAACTAATAAAAGATTAAGTTGCACTTAAACAGCAACGTTGATGATGTTAGTCTGTATGACGGAAATGTCAGATTAAGAAGTGTGGTTCCCCACAGATAATATGCAGCTTCCTTCTCATATACGCAATTACGTAGATACAAACACACACACACACACACACACACACGCCAAAAGAAAAATCCCTCAGGCCCCATTCTTTTCATAATATACATTTATGACCTAAACTCGGTCTTATATCTAAGATCTCCAAATTTGCTGGTGTTATTAAACTAGGAGGTAGAGCTTTAAACAGGTGAGACTGCGAAATGATTGAAAGACATATCAACATACTAGCAGAGTGATGACACAGGTGACAAATGAAGTTTAATGTACCCAAGTGTAGTTTTGCACTTTGGAGATAAAAATTTTCGTTACAACTAGAAATTATTCGGAATCTCTGCAAATAAAGTAAATGAAAAAAGACCTTGAAGCTATAATTAGGAACAATCTGAAGTACACTAAACAGTGTTAAGCAGCAGATAAAAAAAAAAAAAAGGACAACCTAATCTTAGGTTTCATAGGTAGGAACTTATATTAGAAGACCCCAAAAACAATTCCCACACTTTACAATTTTCTAACAAGACCACACTTTGACAATGCAGTCCAGTTTTGGTCCCCAAACGATGAAAGAAAAGATGAAGTAAAAATAGATCAAGCATAAACGCGCGAAGAAATTGATGCCATTCTTAAGAAACCTGGCATATGAAGAGAGACTAAAACGCTTGGATCTCTTCTCCCTTAAAAAACGTAGACTTCGCGGCGACCTAATCCTACTTTTCAAAATTCTCAACAAGTTTCATAACGTACATCACGAAGATCTTTTCGAAATACAAAAAAAAAAAAAAAAAAAAATGGTTATCTGAACAAATATAATAAAAAAGCTTCTTTTCCTATAGGTGTGTTCAGCACTCGAACAAGTTACCGTCAGACTTAGTCCATGATAAGACTATAAATACCTTTAATAGTAGTTTAAGCAAATACTTTATAAATTTAGGTATACTCTGTGAAAAACGCCAGAAATAAACCATATAAACGACAGCGGTAAAGGGGACAGTGGAAGGCTAATGTGCATCAGCCGGGAGACGATGATAGCTAAAAAATTGGAGAACCGAATTACATTTATTTATATATATATTTTTTTTTACAAATAACCCAGTCGTGGGCCAATCAGACCTCCTGTTGCCTATCTTTCTTATGTAAACTTATGTAAACTCTCATCTCTCCCTAAGTCGACGTTCTAATCATTAGCCAACAGCTTACCTCAAATGCGGAATGGGTCACGGATGATCATTCTGGCAAAGATGATCGTCTTTTGTCTCCATC
>JAYMFT010038863.1:0-15695 GCA_038088735.1 Panulirus argus | reverse complement strand
CCCCTGGGGATAGGGGAAAATAACACTTCCACATATTACCTGTGTCATGGAAGGCAACTAAAGTAATGGGAACATGAGGCTAGAAGTCCTCCCCTCCAGTTTTTACTTTTCCAAAAGAAGGAACTGAGATGGGGGCCAAGTGAGGATTGTTTTTTCTAAGGCTCAGTCCTCTGTTCTTAACGCTACCTCGTTAACTTGGAAAATGGCGAATATATATAAAAAAATATTAACATGTAAGTATATGTACGTGTATGTGCGTGTATGTATATATGTGTGTGTTTGAGGAGATGGGTCTTTCTTCATCTGTTTCCTGTTGGTAGGGGAGAAAGAATTCTAACTCCATACCCCCTGTATGTCATAGAAGGCGACAAAAGGGGGCGGGAGCTGAGGGATGGAAACTTCTCCCTTCTTTTACTTCTATATATAAAAAAGGAAACAGAAGAATGAATCAAGCAGGGAGTGTTCATCCTCCTCAAAATCTCATATTGGGGTGTCTAAATGTGTGTAGATGTAACTGAGATGAGAAGAGAGACAGGAAGTATGTTTGAGAAAAGAAACCAGAATATTCTGGCTCAAAGTGAAAGGAAATTCAAGGGTAAAGGGGAAGAATGGTTTGGATATGTCTTGGGAGTAAATTCAGGGATTAGTGAGAGAGCAATGGCTAAGGAAGGAGTTGCACTACCCCTGAAGCAGGAGTTGTGGGAGTGTCTGATAGTGTAAGGAAGTAAATTCTAGGTTGATGTGGGTCAAACTGGAAAAGGATGGTGAGAGATGGGTGATTGTTGGTGCTTATGCACCTAGCCAGAGAAGAAAGATCATGAGAAGCAAGTGTTTTGGTAGCAGCTGAGTGAGTGTGTTAGTAATTTTGGTGCATGAGATAAGGTATTGGTGATGGGTGATTTAAATGTAAAGGTAAGTAATCTGGTAGTTGTGGGTATTATTGGTGCACATGGGGGTATTCAATGTCATGAATGGAAATAGTGAAGAGCTAAAAAAAAATCATACATATTCACCATTTCCCGCATTAGCGAGGTAGCGTCGAGAATAGATGACTGAGCCTTAAAGGAAAAAATGCTCACTTCAACCCCCTTCTCTGTTCTTGTTTTGGAAAAGTAAAACAGGAGGGTAGGATTTTTAAATCCCCGCTCCCACCCCTTTCAGTTGCCTTCTACAACATGCAGGGAATACATGAGCAGTATTCTTTCTCCCCAATCCACAGGGATAACATTTTATATATATATATATATATATATATATATATATATATATATATTAGACCATGTGAAATGTCCAGGGTAAACCATGGAAAGGTCTGTGTGGCCTGGATGTGGATAGAGAGCTGTGGTTTCGGTACATTACACATGACAGCTAGAGAATGACTGTAAGTGGATGTTTCCTGGCACTTCCTCGCTGATGCAGGGGGTGGCGATGCTGTTTCCTGTGGGGCATATTGGCACCGGGAATGGATGAGGGAGAGCAAGTATGAATATGTACATGTGTATAAGTGTATATGTGAGTGTATGTGTGCATATATTTCTATATATGCATACGTCTATGTATTTACCTGTTTGTGCCGGTACAGACTCCCATGATGCAGAAGTTAGCATTCCTGACTGTGACGCATTCACGGGCCACCCAGGATCAAGTGCATAGGTTCGAACCCTGGTTACAGCAGTCGGTCCACAGTCAATCCAGCTGTTCATCCACCCCTAGGGGTTCATCGATAAAATGGGTACATGGCTCAGGCTAGGGTATATATGTAGATGGTATTGCGGTTGAATTGATTAAGAAAGGGGGTTGACTGGTTGGTAAGAATATTCACTGTATGTATAGATCATGGTGAAGTGCCTGAGGACTGGTGGAATGTATATCAAGTGCTAATGTACGAAAGCAAAGGAGATAGAGGTGAGTGTTCAAACTACTGAGGTATAAGTTTGTTGAGTATTCCTGGAAATCTGTATTGGAGGGTACTGATTGAGAGGGTGAAAGCATGTACAGAGCATCAGATTGGGAAGGAGCAGTGTGGTTTTAGAAATGTTAGAGGATGTGTGGATCAGGTGTTTGCTTTGAAGAAATACTTAGAAAAGCAAATAGATTTGTATGTAACTTTCATGGATCTGCAGAAGGAATATGATATGGTTGATAGAGATGCTTTGTGGAAGTTCTTAAGAATATATGGTGTGGGAGGTATACAGCAGTCGGTCCACAGTCAACCCAGTTTTTCATCCATCCCTAGGGGTTCGTCGATAAAATGGGTACCTGGCTCAGGCTAGGGTATATATGTAGATGGTATTGCAGTTGAACTGATTAAGAAAGGGGGTGACTGTGTTGTTGACTGGTTGGTAAGAATATTCAATGTATGTATGGATCATGGTGAAGTGCCTGAGGACTGGTGGATGCATGTCGAGTGCCAATGTACAAAGGCAAAGGAGATAGAGGTGAGTGTTCAAACTACTGAGGTATAAGTTTGTTGAGTATTCCCGCAAATCTGTATTGGAGGGTACTGACTGAGAGGGTGAAAGCATGTACAGAGCATCATATTGGGGAGGAGCAGTGTGGTTTCAGAAGTGGTAGAGGATGTGAGGATCAGGTGTTTGCTTTGAAGAAATACTTAGAAAAGCAAATGGATTTGTATGTAGCTTTCATGGATCTGCAGAAGGAATATGATACAGTTGATAGAGATGCTTTGTGGAAGTTTTTAAGAATATATGGTGTTGGAGGTAAGCTGCTGGAAGCAGTGAGAAGTTTTTATCAAGGGTGTAAGGCATGTGTATGAGTAGGAAGAAAGGAGAGTCATTGGTTCCCAGTGAAGGTTGGTCTGCAGCAGGGGTGTGTAATGTCCCTATGGTTGTTTAACTTGTTTATGGATGGGGTGGTTAGGGAGGTAAATGCAAGACTTTTGAAGAGAGGGGCAAGTAGGTAGTCTGTTGGGGATGAGAGAGCCTGGGAAGTGAGTCAATTGTTGTTCGCCGTTGATACAGCACTGGTGGCTTAATCGAGTGAGAAACTGAAAAGTTGGTGACTGAGTCTGGAAAACTGTGTGAAAGGAGAAAGTTGAGAGTAATTGTGAATAAGAGCAATGTTATTGGGTTCAGCAAGGTTTAGAAATGCTTTAGTTTGGATGTAAGTTGGAATGGAGAAGAATTGGAGGAAGTGAAGTGCTTTAGATATCTGGAAGTGGACTTGGCAGTGAATGGAACCATAGAAGCAGAAGTGAGTCATAGGATGAGGGAGGGGGCGAAGGTTCTGGGAGCAATAAAGAATGTGTGGAAAGAGAGAGCGTTATCTCGGAGAGCAAAAATGGGTATGTTTGAAGGAATAGTTGCTCCAACAATATTATATGAATGCGAGGCATGGACTATAGATAGGGTTTTATGGAGGAGGATGGATGTTTTGGAAATGAAATGTTTAAGGACAATATGACTGAATAAGTAATGTAAGGGTAAGAGAGATGTGTGGTAATAAAGAGAGTGTGGTTGAGAGAGCAGGAGAGGGTGTGTTGTAATGGTTTGGACACATGGAATGAATGTGTGAGGAAAGGTTGACAAAGAGGATATATTTTTCGTAGGTGGAGGGAACAAAGAGAAGCAGGAGACCAAATCGGAGGTGGAAGGATGGAGTGAAAAAGATTTTGAGCAGTTGGGGCCTGAACATGCAGGAGGGTGACAGGCTTGCAGAGAATAGAGTGAAATGGAACGATGTGGAATATTGGAGTCGATGTGCTGTCAGTGGACTGAACCAAGGCATGTAAACATCTGGAGTAAACCATGGAAAGATCTGTGGGGTGTGGATGTGGATAGGGAGCTGTGGTTTCAGTCATCACAAGTGACAGCTAGAGACTGAGCGTGAGCGAATTTTGCCTTTTTTTGTCTGTTTCCTAGCACTTCCTTGCTGACGCAGGGGGTGGCCATGCTGTTTTCTGTGGGGTGGGGTGGTGCTAAGAATAGATGGAGGTGAGCAAGCATGAATATGTACATGTGTAAATGAGGATATGCATGTGTATGTATACAGGTAGTCATCAACTTATGACTGTGATCGGTTCCAGCAGACCAGTCGTAAGTTGATCTGGTTGTAAGTCAACCTATGTAATAATTACCTTAGGTATATTATACAGTTTAATGATATAATCATCTTTATGTCATATTTTATGAACATTTTCTTTTCTTATTATTGTTATAATCATTGTATCACCACTATCTTTGTAGTTATCATCTTTCAACACATTCTTTCCTTCTTGGCAGGTTGAGTAGTAGAAAATGACATTTTCCATTTGGTAGACATCTTGGGGGTGATACTGTAGAAAAATTTCCAAAATGAAAGACAAACAAACTTAGGAGAAGTATGTTGTGCTAGGAGCTTTGTGCGGGGCATGGAAATGATGTGAGCGTCCCCAGTACTTAGCCTCCCAGCCTCCTGGCAGTGCCAGGAGCTGACCCGAAACTGTCGTACGGAAGTGGTCATAAATGCAGTCAGTCGTAAGTCACATAGTTCGTAAGTCGACGGCTACTGTATGTATGTATATATGTGTATGTCGATGTGTATATGTATGTATTGTGCATATATGCATGTGTATATGATTGGATGGGTCTTTTTATGTCTGTTTCCTGATGCTACCTCGCTGAGTGGGAAACGGAGATCATGTATAATGAATAATATATAAAATGAATGAATAATTATGTATGTATGTATATGTGCATATATGTATATATATGTGTATATGAGTGGATGGGTCTTTCTTTATCTGCTTCCTTGTGCTACCTTGCTAACGTAGGAAATGGTGATCAAGTATATACGTTTCTCCATTATATAAAGGTAAGGTGGATAAAGGTGCGTGTTCTACAGAGGTATTAGTTTGTTGAGTGTATCTGGTAAGTTTTTTGGAGGTTATTGATTGAGGGGGGTGAAGGCATGTATAGAGCATTAGATTGGTATGGTTTCAGATTTAGTAGAGGATTTGTGGTTCAGGTGTTTGCTTTAAAGAATGTGTATGAGAATTATTTAGAGAAACAGATGGATTTGTATGTGGCATTTATGGTTCTGGAAAAAGCATATAATGATTTTGGTAGAGATGTCTTGTTGAAGGTCTTAAGAATATACAGTGTGGGAAGAAAGCTAGTAGAAGCAATGAGAAAACTTATCAAGGGTTTAAGGTATGTTTACAAGTAGGAAGAGAAGAGAGTGTATAGTTTCAAGTGAAGGTTGGTCTGTAGCATGGGTGTGTGATGTCACCATGATTGTTAATTGATGGGGTGGTGGGGAAGTAAGTTACATGAGGAGTCTGGGAATGAAGGTTCTAGGAGCACAGAACAATTTGCAGAAAGAGAGATTGTTATCTTGAAGGCAAAAATGGGTAAGTTTGAAGGTATAGTAGTCCCAACAATATTCTATGGATGCAAGGCATGGGCTATAAATAAGGCTATGCATAAGAGGATGGATGTGTTTGAAATGAAATGGTTGAGGACAGTGTGGTGTGAGGTGATTTGATTGAGTAAGTAATGAAAGGGTAAGAGAGGTGTAATAATAAAAAGAATGTGGTTGAGAGAGCTGAAGAGGGTGTACTGAAATGGTTTGGCTGTATGGAGAGAATGAATAAGGAAAGGTTGATAAAGAGAGCATATGTGTCAGAAGTGGAGGGAAGAAGGGGAATGGGAGACCTAATTGGAGATGGAAAGATGGAGTGAAAAAGATTTTGAATTATCAGGGCATGAGCATGCATGAGGGTGAGAGGTGTGTATGGGATAAACTGGAACGATGTGATATACCAGGTCGATGTGCTGTTAGTGGATTAAACCAGGGCATGTGAAGCATCCAGAGTTAACCATGGATAGGTTTCTGTGGTCTGGTTGTGGATCAAGTGCCATGGTTTCATTGCAGTACACATGACAGCTAGAGAATGGATATAAGTGGATGCGGCCTTTCTCTGTTTGATGCCAGTGCTTTTTCCCTTATGTGGAAATTGTGATCAGTATAAAAAAAAAGAAAATTATATGTTTAGATATTATTTACCATGTGATTAGGGGACCAGTAAAGGCTCGGCAAGTCTTTGTTAGTGTTAACAGATTCAAAACTTTGGGAACCTTTGCTGTAGACTCTCTCTGTTGGTTTGTTTTGCCATACGTATATTGTGAAAAGGTTGACAAATGTTTCCTTATCCATATAGTAAAATCTCTGTTATCTGAAATGCATGGGGTAATCAGCTGATTTAGATAAAAAGATTTGCTGTTATTTGAGTTTTTTAATCTGTGAAATAATTAAGAAATTGTAATATTTTTTTAGATATTTTACATATTTGTAAGTATTTTCTGAAGAGAAAATATTAATATATGTAAGCAAATAAGCAAATGATGTGAAGTCCTTCACAAGTGCTGCCACCTTGGACTTACCCTTAGCCAGCTTCTTACACAACTTGATCTTCATATTGAGGGTTAGATTGTCCCTCTTGTGCTTTGTGCAAGATGAGGATGGTTTTGGGGAGCTGTCAAGCAATTGCTGACAATGCTTGAAAGGGGACATTGTCCACAATACTAATTCACGGAGCACAAAATACACAAATATGCAAAACCAGCACATAACACTGCACCAGAAAGCACATGGGTGATGGTAAGCAATCAACATTGCTGTGGCGTGGTGCACATGCGATTTGAAAATCTTTCTCTTTTAATTTTTTTTTGGACATTCAAGGGTTGCTATCGAAAATTGAAAAACATAAATCATTTGAACATTATGTTGTCTCATTTTAAGTATAACATAGGTTTTACTGTACTTTTGTTTTATGCTACCTGAGCAAGGGCAAATGAGGCCCTGATCAAGGCCATCCCATTAACACAGTGTATATACATACCTTAGCATTAGCCAGGTACTCATTTTATCAACCAATCCTTAGAGGTGGATAAACAGCTGGGCTTACTGTGGACCGATTGTTGCCACCAGAATTCAAACCTATGCACTCAACCCTGGGTGGCCCATAAATGCATTATATGTCAGGAACACAAATGGCTACACCACAGAAGTCCACTTAAAAGCTATTCTAATATTTGCCAGCTGACAGTTTGTCTCTTGGCAACAGGTTCAGGACAGTGTCAACTCTCAAAACCCTTCCACACAGAGTTCTGTAACTTGCTTCTTACTAAATGATATTCATATTGAGACCTTCTTTCACTGTATCCCATCCTCATCACCTTATATTTATTCAGGTTGGATTTCATTACCCATGTATCAGACCAGTTTTGGAGTCTAAGTCCCTTTGTAGGTTAATGCGATCCTCCATGCTTTTCACTTCCCTCATGACTGACATTTCCACAAACATATCTGGGTAGGAGTCCAATCCTTCCAACAAGTCATTTACACAGATCAAGATGAACAGTGATCCCAGAGCAGAACCTTGCAGGACGTGACTGATAACCTTAGCCCATTTTGATAAGACTCCGCTGCTCCTTTCTAAAGATCCAGCTTCTTTACCAACCTCTCATGTAGTGCAGTGTCAACTTCTTACTGACAGTCTAGATACAGGTAATGCTTCTAGCCTTCCCTTTTGTCTTAAATGGAACTCACTCTCTAGAGGTTTGTTACACATGATCTTTCCCTGAAACTGTGGTGTCTCACACTTAGGTAGTTTATCCTGTGAGAGAAGTATTTCATTTGCTTTCTGGTTTCTTTCTAATAGCTTTTCCAGTCCTTTACAGACCTTGCTCTTCAGGAAGACAAGTCTGTAGTTCAGCACATCCTCCTGGTCTCCTTTCTTAGAGATAGATATGACGTTTGCACACTTCCATTTCCTTGGCTTTTTACCTTTCTCCAGTGATGTCTTGAGCAACATCTCAGGGTTTTATCAAGTGTATGTGCAAACACATACGACAGATATTTAGATATATTATTAGGACTATAAGCCTTATGTGACTCAAAATCCTTTACTGTTCTGTTTGTGTCTTTTCTAGATATTTCAGTGTTCTCCAGGACCTCCTGTAATGTATGACAATTTGATTGATTTGACCATATTTTTATAGTGAAAGAAAAAAGTTAGAGAAAGAAAGTAGAAATTAATCAGGGCTCCTCAAGCGTTGATAGATGTGTAGTGGAAGATATGAAATAATGGTGAAGGAAGATAGATGTTTGAAACTGTTTTCTTAACTGTCATTTCTGATGCCACCTGCACATCATTTTTGTCACACTATCTTCCTAGATTACATCTTCAATTATCTCAATTGTAAGTTATTAGTACCAGTGACAGACTTTGATGTGGAATATGCAAGTCTGAGGCAGTTTTTGACTACTTTGATGTTGAAGATCCTCGGAATGAGAAACGAGGATGTGAGAGGAAGGTACCTGCCTATGAGTGCTTATAACAAAATATTGCCAAAAGGCAAAGCTAGCACATAGTACTCACCACCTCTTGCCTGATGAATAACACTTTCTCTTTGCTGCCTTGCACTTTCCATAACTGTCAATCCTGGATTCACCTGGGACTGACTTCGATCATATGTCAAGTTTTCTGTTGAACATTTTTGTTATTGTTCCCTGCATGTTTATTATTTCTCCTGGTTGTACGTTGAATGATCTTTGTAGCTGTTTTATTGGACTATCATATATTGGTGTTTGATATCTTTTTGGGAATTTAAATACATCATCCCACCTCTTACTACCCTTTCTTACCAACCCATATCCCACCTTTTGCATGCCACACACTACTCTCACACATGCCAGCACTGCTTCTATAAATACATCCCATTACAGGAAAGGAATGTATGATTAGGAAATGTATGAGAGAAAGAAGCAGGAAGTCAAGATGAAGATACAAGGGCTGAGATGAGGTGAGTGAATTCTGCAAACTTCAGAAACAAGAAGGAAATGTTTTAGAAGGAGATTGATAACATGAGAAAAACAAGAGAGCAGATGAGAACAGTAGTACAGGGGGCAAATGGTGAAGGGATAACAGGCAGAGATGAGAGGAAGAAGAGATGAATTGTTTTGAAGGACTATTGAATGTCTTTGATGATAATGTGACAGTTGTGAGGCAATTTGGGTTATGGAGTTATGCAAAGTGACAGAGTCATGGCAAGTGGTTTGGTGAAAAAAAGAAGAGGTGGTGAAAGCTTTATGTAAGATAAAAAAAGTGGCAAGGCAGCTGGAGTGGATGGTATTGAAGTTAAATATCTTAAGAAAGGGGATGATTGTGTAGTTGATTAGTTAATGTATGTATGATCATTGGGAGGTGCCTGAAGATTAGCAGAATGCAAGTATAGTGCCACTATATAAAGGTAAGGGGTACAAAGGTGAATTTTTGAACCACAGAGGTATAAGTCTGTTGATTGTACTTGGTGAGTTGTATGAAAGAGTGGTAATTGAGAGGCTAGTGGCATGCACAGAACATCTGACTGGGGAGACACAAAGTGGATTCAGGAGTGGTAGAGGATATGTGGCTCAGATGATTGCTTTGAAGAATGTGTGCGAGAAATTCTTAGAGAAACAGAAGGATTTGTATTTGGTATTTATGGATCTGGAGAAAGTATATGACAGGTTGACAGAGATGCTTTATAGATGTTTCAGCCATATGGTAAGGGAGGAAAGCTATTAGAAACAGAGACGAGTTTTTATCAAGAGAGTAAGGCATATGTGCAATTTGGTAGAGTGCAGAATGAATGGTTCTAGGTGAAGGTGGGTTTGAGGCAGGTTATGTGATACAATGGCTGTTTAGTTTGCTTATGGGTGAGTGGTGAGGGAAGTAAATAGGGTTTTAGAGAGAGGGCCAGGTATGCATTTTATAGAGGATGGGGCTGCCAGGGTGGTGAGTCTGTTGTTATTTGCTGATCACACAGTGTTGGAGCGGATTCAATTGAGAAACTACAGAAGGTGGTGTCTGAGTTTGGAAAAGTACGTGAAAGGAATAATTTGAAGGTAAATGTAAAGGCTATTAGTAAGGTTATTAGCTTTAGCTGTGCAAAGAGACAGGCTAGTTGGGATGAGAGTTTGAATGAACAAAACTCTGAGAAAGTGATGTGTTTTTAGATAACTGGGAAAGGACATGGTAGTGAATGGAACCATAGAAGCTGAGATTAGTCATAGGATAGGTGAAAGGGGGGCAAATGTCATGGGAGCATTGTGTATTGTGTGGAAAGAGAGGTTACTATCTGGAAGGATGAAGATGGGTATGTTGTATGGATGCAAAACATGGACATAGATAAGGATGTATAAGAGAGCAAATGTGTTGGAAATTAAGTGTTTGAGGACATTACAGTGTGAGGTGTGAGGAGGGTTGATCAGGTAAAAAATTATAGGGATAGAGAGAGGTGTGGTAATAAAAAGAGTGTGATTGAGAGAGCTGAAGAGGCAGCACTAAAATGGATTGAATATATTGAGAGAGTGAGTGACAAGAGGTTAACAAAGAGGATATCTGTGTTAGCAGTGAAGATAGAAACTGAATTAGAGATGGAAGGATGGAGAAATTAAGGTTTTGTGTGCCTGGGGCATGAAGCTGCAGGAGGGTGAAAGGAATGCATTGTTTAGATTGAAATGAAGTGAAATACTGTCAGTAGGATGAACCAAGGCATATGAAGCAGCTGGAAGAAACAACAGAAAGGTCTGCAAGGCCTGGTTGTGGATAGAAGGTTGTGGTTTCAGTGCATTGCACATGACAACTAGAGAATGGTTGTGAGTGAATGAGGCCTTTTTCTTCATGTGCCCCTGTTGCTACCTCACTAATGCAGGAGACAGTGACCAAGTGTGAAAGAAAGAAAGAAATACTCTTTTTGGCATATTCCAAGATATTACTGCAGACAATAATTTTGTTTCTTCCGTGTTGAGATGTTTTCAGTTGCAGTACATTATTAATGTTCCCCTCAGTTTGCTGCCGTGCATAGATTATCTGTTGTCTTTATCTTCTTCCTAAGCCTTAGAGTTTGAGTTCATTGAGCTTTTCATGATAGTTGAGATTTTCTTAAGTGACTCAAATGGCTCTTGCAGAACATTCCCTGGTCATGGCCCTGTTGGGTGAAAAGAAAATATTTTGAGAAAAAGAAAGAAGAAATTAGTCAGAGTTTATCAAATGTTTGTAAACCTAACTTTTGAAGGAAGAGAAGCTGCAGGTAAAGAGGAAGTTTCTCTGCAGAAACAATGGGAAGCAGTATTTAGGCATGTTCTGTAAGTCCAAACCTTGATGGCATGGCATGGTGTCATGGAACAGGAAATAAGTAATAGCAGGAGAATTGATAAGATGGAAAGCTTTTGATTCCATTCTAGCTAATGAAAAGGATAAAACATCTGTACTGCATATATGACAGCTTTTCACAAGAAAAATATTTATGGCATGTACAAAACTACCTTATCTTTTGGGAAACTAATGTAGTATGTTGAATACGTAGAGGTTTCCAGGTAGAGTGGAGAATATGGTTATACCCAACTTTTTTATATATTGTTTCCCTCTGTTCAGTTTTGAAAAACTATAACTGAATCCTGCCATAACATGCTGGACAATACCATATACTTTCCCTTATCTTGGAAACCTTACATAATCAACATCTCTAGATTTGCTTCCCAAAAGATAGAGGTGCTCTAAAGGTACAACTATTTCATATGTGTTTATTGTACAGCAGAAACTGCATTTTAGCTCTGTTAAACTTGACCATGTTACTACTTCCCCATTCCAAGATGTACAAGTCTAAATTAAAAGAAGAAATATGTTCAGTGCAACAAAGAGAACAAGTCATTGAGTGAGGAGGGATGGGAAAGTAAGCTGAAGTATGTAGAGTGGACTCATCAGCCTAAGAGTGGAGAGGTTTTGTAGTTGATCTTATATGGAGAAAAGAAAGAGAGAAGACAGTAGGACAGAACTCTGATGGACACTGCTGCTGGTAAAAATATGAGGTTGAATTTGCTTCATGAATGACCTCTACTCTAGATTGACTAGAGATGAAGCTGTGCATTAGATAATTGAGAAGTTATCAGAAAAACCAAAGGAAGGAAGTTTAAAAAGTGGAGAGATATGCCACACCATGTCAGATGCATTGGAAATGTCAAGTGTTTCTTCAAAAGATTTACCAAATTCCCTGAGAGAGAAGGATCAGAGGTGATTCAATGGTAGACCTGGTGATATGCAAAAGCCATATTTGAGATCAGAAAGAAGGGAATGGGATGCTGAGTACTTGAGAAAGGGAAAGTTAAGGCTTTTGGGCAGAAGTGAGAGCAACTTGACAATAATTGGAAGGGTTAGAAAGGCCTTCTTTCTTAGGGATGGACATTCTTCCAAAAAAGAATAGAATATAAGGACGCATTTTTAGAAAGAGACAAATTAGGTGAACAAGGATCAGAGCTGGTTCAGATTCATGCTCCTTTAGGAGTCAAGGAGGTATCCCATCTGGGCCATACACTGGCCATTTGAAACTTAGAAAGTACTTGGGAGACCTTGCAGAAGGAAATTTTATCAAAGGGCTTAGGTTCAATTGGAGGAGAAAGGGAAGGAGGACTAGCTGCAGAATCATATAAAGTAGAATTAATGAAGAACAAGGTATTCAGATAAGTAGCTTTAAGAAGTTATCCCTAGGGATGGGAGAAAGAATACTTCTCACGAATTCCTTGCGTGTCATAAAAGGCAACTAAAAGGGGAGGGAGCAGGGGGCTGGAAATCCTTCCCTCCTGTTTTTACTTTTCTAAGAGAAGGAACAGAGGGCCAAGTGAGGATTTTCCCTCTAAGGCTCAGTCCTCTGTTTTTAACATGGGAAATGGCAAATATGTATAAAGAAAAAGCTTTATCAAGTGAAAATGTAGCTGTTATTTGATCAAGCTGGAAGAGAGGAGGAAAGGTTGAATAACAGAAGTTATTGGATATGTTTTCAGTAAAGAGCCACATAGATTTATCCATAGAATAAGTCATATTAGCACACTTTCTTTTTATAATAGTGTTCTTGAATTTTCAAATCGCAGCTTTATAGTAATTCTGACCAGAAATGAAAGCTGACTGTTATTCTAGGAAAGGGAACACTTTCATAGCCTGACTTATTCTGGCCCTGATGCAGTAAGCATTACAGTGGGAGTGATCAAGCCATGATAGGGTAAAAAAAGTTGGTAGAAGAAGGGATATAGGACTTCATCCCAGCTAAGATAATTTTTGCTATATTGTTAGCAAAGCTGGAGGAATCCTGTCCAGTTAAACAGTACATATGATAGGTAAGTCAGCAAAGAATCTGAATAATGATGGCCTCTGGTTGCTCCTAAAGTGCCAAAGTTGGTATTTTGAAGGGAATATAGGGTGTAGATATGCACATCTGGAAATGGTTGAGATAAGATTATGGTTAGAGGACCTAAAAGGGGCTGAAATAGTGTATGTGTAGTGGGAAGGGTTAGAGGAAAAAACACGTCATATGTGTTGGACCTCACGTTAGTTGTTTAATTAGTTGTTTTAAGTTTTGAAGGAAGGGAAAAGAAAGGACTTCAACTTTTATGATAATCATTCTGAGCATCTCTTAACCAGTCCTTTTGGTGTAGATTTAAATGCCCATCATTGAGGATTTCATTGCTTAAATTTGAAAGGAGCAGTACTTTGTGGCTAGAGGTCAAATAGTTAGAGTTGTACATAGAGGAATGTGAGGGAGAATATATGTAAGATGAAAATAAAGTTAGAGATGGTAGGGAAATTTTGAGCTAGATGGCTTCAGAGTTGAGAGACTGAAGATCTAAGAGCTGACCAATAGGTGTTTTTGTATATTAGTAAGCACAAACACTACCATTAAAGTGGAAACTGATAGACATTATAGTTGACAATGTAATTGTACAAAGAAGTGGCATCCTTGGATAGTTGGATTTCAGAGAAAAAACGATTAGAAAAGGATTAGGCAGATTATGTTCTACAGAGGAGAGGTTGAATTTGAAGCTGTAGATATTGCAGAAAAAGAGCTAGGTCAAGGAGCTGTATTGGAAAAGATAAGCTGGGTCCCAGTTCCAGTCACTCATTCTTGTTTGTGAAGTGTTTTTGCATTCTAACTTATTTCCATTTGTGTGAATGGTCACCATATGACACAGTGATATTCAGTTTTGCTTCTCATGCATTAAACATATAATCCAAAGATATCAGTCCCTCGTCATGAAAGTTTTCATTATCATGCCATATATTTTTTGGCTTGATAGTATTATCTTATCATTATGCTTCTTTAATTCAAGATTTTCATTTATGATAACTTTTAGATTTTTTTGTGTTCTCACTTTCTTTTTCTTTTCCTATTGGGCCTTTGTATGGAGCCACTGATATTTTGTAAAGTGCTTCAAGATTATTAGTTCAAAAATCTTTTCATTAAATTCCATCAGATTCTCTGCTGCCCATTTGTAAATTATTTAGGTCTTTTTCTACTGTTCCTTTTCCTTTGGTGATCCTATTATTTTACTCAGTCATTCTCCATCTGCAAAATATCTGACTGTTCTTTTTACCTCTCCCCCATTGTTCAAATTATTGCTGTATTACAGGTAATATTGAAGCTAATGTTGTTCCTTTTGGAACTTCAGAGAGAATATTTCTCTCTTCAGACATGGTTCCATTTGCACCCACTTTGAATTTTCTGTTAGTTGAAAATTCTTTAATCCATTTTCCTAGTTTGCCTTTGATATTTTGTTTTGCTGTTTTCTCCAATAAAATTCTGTAGTTTTCTTTATTAAATGCTTTTCCAAAGTCTAGAAAACTGTCGTATTCTTTTCTTTCAGTTGAGTTTCACTTATGTTATGATAATGAGGTAAGTGTTGAATTTGTTTTTACCTGGCACAGTTCCAGAAGGAAGTGGTGGAAAAAAAAATTGAGGGTGTATTTTGTAGATGACATGGGGAAATGGAAAGAATAGGTATTGAAGGAATGATAAAGATGGTGTAATTATGCAAAGAAAATATGCACAAAGAAAATGCTGCTCATGCCACTTGTATTGAATATGGACATTTGACATTGCTGCAAGTCTTCAGACTCATACTTATGCATTTTACTGCTCATAACCACATATTTAAGGTAATAAGTATCAAGCTGTGCATGTTAAGGATTTTACTTTTGTGTCCAATGACATTGCCACAGCTAAGATGTTGATGTAATCACCACTGATTTAGGATCATTCACTAATAATTTGATTTTAAGATTTTGCATTAGTTATTTTGTTATATTGTAGTTTTGTGTTTATTATCATCCCTGTTGAAATAATTTGTTTTATTTTTCAGCTGTCATCCAAAATAACAAGTCGAGGACGTATATTGTTGAATATGATTCAGCTGGATACTGTCAGTGTGGATCTGCTTACACTCTCCCCAATATCTTATGAAGCTTATATATCAAGCTTTGGACACTCAAACAGACAACAGGTTTGTGAATGCTGCAAAGTGAAGCATTGGCTTATTCAGTGGCTTCCATGATGATGATGATGATGAAATTTTTGTCATGATTGTTTGTTGGATTGACTTGGAATCAGAATTTCACCAATGAATCACTATTTAAAATCATGAAAATTGGCTTTCTGTTCGTAGACTACAAACCTACACTGAAGAGCATTTTTTAAGTCAAATAAAGAACCTCCATTTAGTAATGTGTACAAATTTAAGATACTATTACAGTGATGTTACATTTTGAAATGAAAGGATGGAAGATCAATATATACTAAAGTACTGTGTATATTATCCCTGGGGATAGGGGAGAAAGAATACTTCCCACGTATTCCCTGCGTGTCGTAAAAGGCGACTAAAAG
>JAYMFT010038852.1:0-15695 GCA_038088735.1 Panulirus argus | reverse complement strand
TTTGGCAGAGTCGATATAAACAAATAAACGATAACTTATGCTGGCTGTCTCGATATACTGTTCTAATTACTTAAAAATATGAATGTATTTGCTTTTCTTGTTGTGCTTGTGCTTATGCTTGTGTGTGTGTGTGTGTGTGTGTGTGTGTGTGTGTGTGAGTGTGTGTGTGTGTGTTATGGTCAGAGTTTTACACACTGTGTTGCCCCGTCTCTTGACTCCGTATGTATGTATCATGTCTTTACTAACATTTTCATTTCCTTCCTTCTCTTTTAATCTTTCCTTCTTACTCTCCTCCTTTCTTTCCACTCCGCTCTCCCTCCCAAGTCACGCTCCCCTTCATTCCTGGCCTCTTGCCTCCCTCCCTGCTTTCCTATCTCTTCCTTGCTCCCACACCTGCTTTACTGCTTCCCTCTTCTCCTGCCTCCCTGCTCCCTGGTCTCTTTCCTGGCGTACCAAGGCAGGCTCCCGTGTCCGGCGCCCACATGACAATCCTCCCACGGGAACAAGACCCGGCCATAAATATTTCCCGACGTGCGGATGGCCTGGCTTGACCGTGCAACACCAGCCTCGCTCCCGAGGTCACTTCCCACCTAATTGCTCGCTGGTAATATTGCCCCCTAAACTGCGGTAACGCCGCCGAAGTCTTATAGTTATAGGTGTATTCAGTGTATGGAAAGTTGTCGGCTGGTCGCAGGCAGCGTGAGGACACATTTAATGGGAATGCTGCCCCATGCTGTATGCTGCGGAGTCGCTCGAGCTTTGAGAGTCTGACGGGTGTAACAGTTCGACTGCTGGGTGCATGCTATACTCAGCTACGGCGTCTGCAGCAAACTATACCAACGAATTTAACGAATTTAGACTATTCACTTCCCGCCGTTCTCAAACGTCTTTACGTCATAACGTCACCTCATACTGAACCCAGAATTACCTGTACCATATTCCATAAATCTTTCTTTCTCCTGAAGACAAAAAATCCGATTAACTTTTGCTAGTACGTCAAACGAGTTTCGAGAGGCATTCATTCCCGATCCAATAGCCACGGAACTTCACATAAACAGTAGAGGAAGCTCTCGGTGCTGGAGGGAGGATCGCCATATTGTTTAATTTGTACTCAACGCAACTGATTCACTCTGGAGTTCTGTCACTGAACTTCCATTTACATGTTTCTACATTACAATATCTAATTCTCATCAACGAAAGTGCTTTGAAAGATTACTGCAGTGTGAGAGAGTATAATATTTCCCCCAACTTACTAAAGACTCGAATCATTCATAGTTTCATTTTCAAACCGTCATCTTGCATCTCACACTGTCAGCGGCATGTCAAAAAATGGAGATCGGTGTGCACTTCCCTTTTTTCAACTGCCTAACCTATTTGGTTGATCAGCGTATAACGGAGGATAACGAGAACGTGGTTTATGGGATGACGCATATTCAAATCTCAAAATGACGCTTTTCCTGCTCCAAGTTTCCGGTCGGAAAAGAAAAAAAAAAATTAAATCATACGTCTGGCAGCCAACGCCCAAAGCCTTAAGTTTTATAAACAATAATTTCCGTGTGCAACATCTGGAGTCCAGCGAAAGGATTCTAAGTCCAACGTCCTATGTTTATGTTCCGTGTGCAAAGTATGAATTCCAGCGTCTACTGTCGAACTGATTTAGAAAAAATAATAAAATGCAGAGTCCACGTATCATAAATGTAGGGCTTTAAGCTCCGCTGCCTCCATGATCTGAAACAGTACCGTAAAGAAAAGGAGTTTTGAAGCCAAGAAAGGAAGTCCACCATCCAAAGCTGAACCCTTATGAGTACTAAGGTCCGCCCCTTGAACACGACGGTACGACCTTTGAGCACGACGGTATGACTCTTGAGTGTAAATAGCCTGATCTTATAACTCGACCGTTAAAGGTACGGTCAATAGTCATCTGTCGTGCTGGCGTGTCGTAACTGCCTTGCTTAAGGGATCGTACCACCGTGCTTAAGAGTCGTCGTGCCGTCGTTTTTATGGTCGTACCGTCGTGCTCAAGGATCATGCCGTCGTGCTCAATGGTCGTACCGTCTTTGTTCACTGGCTGCACCGTCTTGCCGGCCGAGGTCACCAAGGCCTCGCATGCCTGGGCCTCCTCAACACCCACGTTCCTGCACTGGTGAGTTTTCTGCCTTTTTTCTTTACGGTTTCTGCAAAGTGCATGCTTACATGAGACTCCCCATTTCCTCACCCCCGTTAACCAAGCTCCAACGCACCTGACCTGCCTACATTCCCCATGAAGAATATCAACCAATCCATTGGGGAAAAAAGTTCCATTTTTTGATAATTCTATTCCTGGATAGTCTGTCAAAACAGAATCTAACTTGATAAATGCAGTGTACCTCGGCAAAGACGGACACTAGATTCTGAAGAAACACTATATTTGTGTTGCTGAAAAGATAGGCTTGCTATGCTATTTCATATAAGAGTATTAGTTTTCCAGTAAAGAAATTGCCTCGTACGAGTAATAGTTTTCCAGCAAAGGCATTACTTCGTACCTACACTTATAATTAAAAGCAATACATGAAAAAACCATTCATGGAACACACATGCAAAAGATTCAAGTTTTTATATTAGGGATATAACCTGTGCGTTCTTGGCGGGTTTTACCTTAATCATGTAATATGTGGTCATGCGGCCTGCAAAGGCTACAGTTACACACAGACTGGAATACAACAGCTTCAGCAGACGAAGCTACAGCTACACACAGTCTGGGATACAATAGCTTTAGCAGACGTAAGGATCGTCTGATAATATGCATCAAAGATCGTAGTTTACGTACGTCGTCAGCAACAAACAAAATTTACAATTCTGTACTGGATTGTGCAGCTTACAAAACTATTTTTGTTCGATTCTGTTTTTAGGCAGAGCAGTTAAAAGTACGAAATTTCAAAACGCACTCGACGAAGACTGCCATAAAGATGTTTGGACAGGTTGTATTAAAAAGTTACCGACTAGAAAACTCCAAGACCTCCTGACCAATAAGACCACTCCAAGACCTCCTGACCAACAAGACTAAGGACCACTCCATGACCTCCTGACCGACGAGACCACTCTCCAAGATCTCGGAAAAGTTTAATTCGTTTCTGGTACAAAATCGAGAGTCGTTATTGCTTTTTAGCTCTTACGACATGACGTGAGCTGAATCATTAGGGGGGCTGGGATTTGGCCAGATCGGTAAGGGCGCTCTCAAAATTCATTTCTAGTAATCCAACAAAAACGGTGAGCACCCCAACATACCGCTTCGAAAAAGTACCTTCAATTCTGAAACGTATACTTAAATTAGCACGGTAAAATTCACATTTACATATTTCAGTTGTTTTCCATACGCTTTTGTTTCGACTAGCTTGAAGCAAACACGTCGATCCTGGATATATATACGGGAAGGCAACACACAAACAGCTGTGCTGTCACCTGAAACTCAAAACTACAACTCGCTGGACAAAAAAACAAAGAAACACTTCCAGCTGGTTGGAGTGGCACTGTAACGAAGGGAAAAATTAATTACTGAGAAGCGAAGCTCTCTGGTGTCAGTCTGTTGAGAAGAGTGGAAAGGCAAACACTGAAACCGGCCGAAATTTCCTAAAACACGTCGAATATTACTGAAGTTGGACGAAACTTTAAACGGGTCGAAAAAAAAAATAAAATCAAAATTAAACGACTGTGAAAATCCTTAATTATAATAAGCGAACGTTCCTCATCTATAAATCATGAGGGGATATCTAGTTTTGTAATAATCAAAAGGCATTAGACTTTTATTAATTCATAATATAATACATTTTCAAGTGGAGTGTACCATAATCACTGACAACATGTAACTTCTGTCTCTTGAGTTATCAGATGCGGCATCACACTAAAGCAGAGAACTTACATGGACTTCTTCATGACAACCTCAGACCACAAGCACCAAAGTCTGTGTGAGACTCTCATTCGGTAGATCATTCGATGAGAGTCTCTTGCTATCTCACAAGTGCTGCACAAGGGTGTGGAAAATATCACCATTTGAGATCTAATACGCGACCCCTGTTGGTTAGAAAGGGTCTTAGATCCGGGGGAGGAGTATCCTACCAGCCAGCCCCATTGGCTCATTTAGTTACAAACTGGTAACTTTGCGAGCACACCCTGAACACGTTTCTTCATTATCACACCATACTTCCAAATCTCGACAATCAACCAGTCCACAAAAGGAGCCCATGAAGTAACTCAGAATCGTTACGGTTACCAGGATATCGTAGTTTTTAACGTCGGTCACTGGAGCCAACTCTGCAGCGTCTACAAACTACAGTATTAACTTTTCCTCAGGCCCTCCCAAGTCCACGCTGCAATGGTTCGTAAGTTACTATCTCGACCTCACATCAGGTACACGAAATCACCAGCACCAAACACACCTGACGTCACATTAAACCCATCAGACTAACCCTTCTTAATAACCTTGACCTAGCACAGAACGTCTGAACTCTCCCTCGAAAAAGTGTCAAGTTTATGTGTTACAACGGAGGAAATGCATGCATGTGGTTCAGCCCAGATGAGAAGCGATTGGCTCACCCCAAGTCCATACCACCTTCTGCCCTCTTATATTCTCACCAGCTACTCTTAAATCTTCATCTTCTCTCCCTCTTCATCCCTGAAAATTTACCTTCTATCATCATCTTACGATCTTCTTGCTCATTTTTTCCTCGTCACTATATTCTCCTGGCATGACAGTCTCCTGGCATTCTTATCAGTGACTGTATGATTTACGTACATTACTAAAATGTTAAAAAGAAATTTTAAATTCAATTGTCATTATCATCCATCTGACATGTTACAACCATCATCATCACCAGGCACGTCTTTTCTTATCTCAACATTATAATTCCATCCAATTCTCTATCACCTATTATTTACCTTTATATCCATCTTCGACATTCTCTCTCTATCTACATCATCAATCATCATCACCATCGCTTCCTCACCATCTTTTTCATCTCACATCCATCCGAACGCTGCATTTGAAAGCAGAACGCTACTACTATTCAAATAAAAAAGTATATCTAAAATACATTGAAAATCAGGAGCTTTTACCTTATGGAAGTCACAAATATAAAACAAAAGACCTCTGGAAAGTGCAATCACAGCGGAACCTGATTATATCATGTGGACATGACGTAGTAATGCATCCTATGCCAGCGTCGTTAGCCGAACTCTTGAAGGGAAGCTTCACGTTCGAAGACACACGCTTTTAACGGCGGCTTCGAGCGACGGATAATGCATACGCTTCCCGGAATTACGGCCCCAGGCGTTTGTCGTAGCCCGTTAACTGACTTCCAGTGTAGCGGGGAGGGGGCGGCCAGGCTGCAGAGGCCCGGAGGGAGGTCTTCACGTCATCCCAGGCCTCGGGGTGATGATGGCCGGGCAGTTTGGTGCACCAGTCGACTACACCCCTCGCCCCACCATCGCTCGTAAATACGGCGCAGCCTTTTCTCTGTCTCGTTTAAGATGGCGGAGGGTATTAAGAGGGTGGGTGAGGGGTGGCGCTGGTGCTGCGGACGACTCAAGTTGTGCTGCTCCCAGATTACTCCAACCTCGCACCTCTCACGGTAAACGTGGTCCCCGGAGTAAAATCGTATCCACGGCTAAAATTACTTCCGCTCACCGTTTTAGTCTTCCCCATAGGCAGTCTACGAACGCTCCTTCTTCTACACGTTTTTCGTTTTCTTTTTCAGCCTTGTGAGCATATTACACTACTGGGGGCGTTAAGGTACCCCTAACAACAACTTTTTACGCACATTCGATGGGTTTTGTATCGAGTGTTCACTGCTGTGCCACACTAGGTCTTGCTGTGAACCCGTAACAGTGAAGGAGTTCGAAATCTATGACACAATCCGGCCACTCTGGGACTGTTGTACAGAATTGGTCCATTTCTCTGATCCCTAACGCTTATAGCACAGGAGATTATTGGGCCAGAAGTTTTTACCGCTCTCCCACTCGAGTGAATAGCGACTTAATCCTGCGTCGCGACTAATGTTGCAGTTTAATTTAGTAATAATCAAAATCCTGCAGGTTGGGGAAGAGGGGCTTTTGGCCATGACCTGGTTTTAAACGTGTGTCCCCTCAGTCGGTTACCCTCTGACCACTGCATTCAACCCCAGTTTACATAATTACTGCCGGGTCATAAAGTGGAAACCAATAGGCGTCTCTGACTTGAATTACCTCATCAACTTGGGAATAAGTTACTACAGAAGGGGCTGAGGGTGCCAGAGGGCATGGAGGGAGACGGGTGACCTTGGCTGGAACGTCCAGTAGTACTGGAATTATATTTCGTAGACTGCTGGAATGTTCCGAGGCTCACAAAACACACAGTTCCTCCTCGCACTGAACTTCCAAACCCAATAAGACTAAATTAACCAGAAAGGAGCCCTAGGGACTGTAATCCTACCTTGTGTCAACCAGCCAGTCATTAAACTCTTAACAAAACTACCCACGAGGATTATGCAGATTGAAAACTGTACAAATTCACTTAGGAGTAACTCGGTACGATGGCTCTGTACAAAGAAGATTAGCAGTCAGATTGTGCTGGGTGGATATCACGCCAAGTGATTGCGGACTGTAACCATCAAGAAAACTAAACTGAGCTTGCGAGTCTTAAGGCAAGAGCCAAACGTGGGGAGAAGGTGATACAACTGCTTTCTCTTGTGCAAGTAACACATATGCAGCATAGGTAAAGCGAACCAAGAGCTCTCTGGGTGGCTAGATGAGACAGCTCAGTTCACGCTCAACCTGAACACCAAGAGAACAAAGCGAGCAACAACGTGGACGTGGGCCACCAAGACCAAGGTTCCAAACCGCTGATTATAACCAGATATTATTCATGAAAACTTGAGATGCATGTTAGAGACACTAAACAAGGTCCTTTTGTTTCTTTTAAAGGGCTTAAGAGGGATGAAAACATGGAGAGGATAAAATGCGTGTGAAAAATTAGGAAAATCAGACGTGTAGCAAAGTATAAAGGGAAAGATATCTTTACGTACCAAACATATGGACAAAACTCACCTTTTTGGGAGCGAAATCAGGTCTTGGGAGTTAGAGAAGGGGACATAACATACACTGCGTAAGTGGAGAGATAAACAGGAATGTACTATGGGACACCGTGGCCAAGTAAGAGATCATCAAATATGACTAATAGAGTACCATACTCTACTAGCGACGGGCCGACTGGTAAATTGGACTGTGATGGTGAAAAAATGCGACTGCTGAAATAACCAGACGGTAAACTAAAGATGAAAAAAATACTTTACATCAAACTCTTTTCTCGGCTTCACGCCGTAACGGCAAGAGAGGAGTCAGTTCGCTACTAATCTATACACAAACTAATCGTCTCACTAGATAAGCATTACCCGGCTTTAAATAACTGTCCCATATTGCATCAGGATAACTGAAAATATCAGAAACATAAAACTGCTTCTTCTACCTAGTTTACTTAAATCATGGCACCAACACTCACCTCCTTCAGCTTGTTCGTCACCCATTCCTTGATCTTGGCGGCTTTGGCTTCCACCTTCTTCGCGTCCTGAAGCCGCAACTGTCTCTGAGGGAAGCAGGACACATCATGAATTAATGTGGGAAGAGAAGAAAATTAGGAGGATCACGCAAACCAATAAAAAAAGGAAACGCGAACCCAATTAAGGAAATGTAAAACATGAGTACCGGTTGCACATTCCCTTCTGGAGCACCTTACAACTGTCCTCCACTCCCGTAGTTCAGTCCGACGAGAGCCTGGTCTACAAAGCTGTTTGCTGCTGCAAATTATTCAGTTATATGGTTAAACCTGGCTAGCGTGGTACACCAAGGAGGAAGCTGTACAGTTCTTTCTTGTACACATCCAAAGGACTTCCTAAATATATACTAAAAAGCAAACAAAAAAAGTGGCTTCTTGATATTGAGCCATTTTTACTTGATGTTTCCGAGAGCATATCCTCTTTAGTGTAATTAATTTGCAATATCCAGCCAGTGTGTCATATATATATATATATATATATATATATATATATATATATATATATATATATATATATATATGCAAAAATATGTAAATGATTTAAAATTATATTGGAAAAATATATACATATAAACATATCAATATAACGTAGCTTTAATATATAACATTTTCAATCATAAATGTACACCTTCTATAACCCCCACGACCCCTTTTTTAGGGCCCCTACAGTTCCATGGGTGCACTACAATCAGCAGCAGGGAAACGACGGATTAACTTATGTGAAAAGTTCCACGACGAGACTAATACTTCTTGTCCGCCGACGACGACATAACCTCGCGAAAGTTTTACTTTACATTTGCGGTTTTAAACTTATGTAGCCGGAGTACAGAAATAACTATATCTGCCGGAGTACAGAAATATCTATATCTATCTTACCTACGCACAGGGATGCTGACTAGACCCTAAATTAAATCAGAATGCCTGAAACAGAAATATTTCGTCAGTTATATTGTTACATCTTTCTAGCCTTTTCTCTGTGTCTTTCGCTTAAGCATGTTCCTTTCCGTTTCACCGCACTGAAATAACTTCCCATCTGAATAATGCTGGATTAAAAGGAGCCTCCTCCTCCTCCTCCTCCTCATGAATGAAGCTCAGACGTTTAAAAGCAACAGCAGACCTTCACTCTTCCTCCCCGGTCCGAGACAATGGCCTCCCTCGCCCGCCACCCGGGGTTTCCCAGCAACCGTCACGGACCCGTCTGTGCATGAGCCAACCGTGACACTGAATGCATGCATGAATTTCGCTTATTCTCCAGAGCACAACGTAAGAAATTCAGACCAAGAGATTTAATGTTTGGAATGGAAATCCTCAAGAGTTGATAACTGCCTGACTAATGCAAATAACGTGCTTACGGCACATCCAAACCCAAGTTTTACCCGTGCGCAAGTATGCGAATTCATGCAGCCGTGTTTTGTTACATCCACTGGTAACAAACATCCAGTCATAGACCTCGATAAACTATGGCTGTGTCCTTTCCACTTGTCGCTGGTCCCCCTAGACAATATATATCATCTGGCGTCCTCAGCGCTGTGGAGAGCTATACATAGATCCACGGGGATGGGGGAAGATTGCTTAGCCAATCACCAGGATGCTACAACGAGAATATTTTCGTTCGAAGAAGTCTATCAGGAGAACTGTTAGTTATAAAACGTGCAACAAAAATAATCATGATCTATTACATGACTGCTCTGGTGCCAGTGTTTAACCCCGTGCGCGGCAGCGTGTCCCTTGAGTGTGGTGGGGTTGACCTTTGATCTGACCCTTAAAGGCTATGTTCACGGTTAGGCCAATATAAACAAGGGTGTGACTGTCGTGTTCAAGGTGGTAAGGCTAAAAAGCGCCATCCGAGAATGACGCGAATCGACAACAGCAGGAAAGTCCCAGCACCAGGAGGCTCTAGCTATCAGACGCCATGATGAAAGGTCATAACGAAAGGTCACAACACGGGTAAGCACTGCACTGGACAGCAGATGTAATGACTCTGCCCAGCGGACACACCCAAGCCAAAGCCCCACACCCCGACGGTCCTACAGCCTAGATTATCACCCACGCCTGCCCGTCTCTCACTGCTGAATCAGCGACACTGTGCATTTCCATATACAGCAGTGATCCCGATCAAAAGCAGTAACGTCTCAGGGTCGTCAGGCGCCGGGGAATATGTAGCCGTGCGCATCCAGCACTTGAATTAATACCGTACCAACCCCTTTAGCGTGATCTTTCACCCGATGCCAACATATAAAACCTGTGGTCTGCTTCCACTCCAACCACATCCCATCACTTACCTGGCACCCAACACATCTAGCCGTCCTTCTCCCCTCCCTCATATGACCATTCCTCAAGACACTCACGTGATGCAGATCGTAAACCTTCCCTCCCTGTATGTCCTGTGTCGTCTCTCAGTCCCCTCCTCTAACCCAAGTTTTCCCGCACCCACCTGCTCCTCCACTTGAGTCGAGAGGGTGCTGATGACTGCTTCCTTCTCCTCCATCTCCACCTGCAGGTCATCGATGTCTTCCACATCATCAACTCTGCCGCCAGCTGTGCCGCCTCCACCTCCATCGCCACCACCTCCGACGCCGCCAGCACTCCACTCCAGCCTCCGTTCCATCACGCGAACCTGAGGAACAGCAAAATGAAAGTTAGCAAAAGGATGTATAGGAATCCATGATGTCCACTTTAAAAAATATATACACAATAAATGATGAATACACAAGCATTATAGTATATTCCAATCTTCAGGAAACGATAGGGTAAAATATGCAAGAGCCTGAACATGTATCGTGAGGGAAGATTACCTTCTAAGTTGCCATGGACGACCGTTAACTACATGCCTCAAAGCGAAAGGAAGATTCAACATCAACAGGAGCCACAGCAGGTCCAGTGCCCTAACCGGTCCACGTTTGACCCATTACGGGCTTACACTAATCCCGGCTTACGCTTTTACTCGCTTGCTCTGTTCCATGCTTACGATACAACAGTCCTAGAGTTACTCATACTACCACAAGGGATGTGTCAGCATAGCACAGAATAGTTTGACAGCGTATACCAAACGCACATCTAACGGCAACAGATCGTGAAGTATATTTACCGCTGGAATGTGATTGCAAGGTGAAATAACTCTACGGTCATCTCCGCCCAAGCTTCACTATGCAAAGCTAAGCGTTCAATTCAGCTTAACCAATGCCTCCCGTACGAAAACTTTAAAATTAGTCTTCGGCTCTAAGTCATGTCCACCATATACTAGTGTTCTGGTCAAAACTAACAAACTTATATCTTAAGTAAATCAATGAATGGCCTCTCTTGCTTAGATCTAGTAGGTCTCTCTCTTCATTCAACAGCAGCGTCATGTTCATTTTTCCAAGGTTTCACTCTCCACATTAAAGAGTCGTCGGTAAGAAAACCGCACCTCAGCATATTCAATTCAACAGCGCTTGCCACAAAGACGCAAAAAACCAAACCAAAGAATTGAACAGGGAGTAAAATGCCAGTGGCCATGGAGTCTCCCACGCTTGGAGATCATACGTGCCACATATATAGTCATCAGCCCAGATCCTCCTGCGTTGTGCGACTCGCCCAAGGAATTCCCAATCATGAAATTAAATTTAGGGCAATCCTAGAGAGAGCGAGAGCAGACCTAATAGAACTTTCACTGACGCATTGCACTTCTGGGATAGCGCAGGGATCGAAGCCGCGCAAGGGTCATCTCATGAGGTTATTGGAAGTTCGGGTCAAAGGCGCTGTCTGGAGGCCCGATTCTTAGATGAGGTCGGTCTGGAGGGTACAGCGGTCAACGTGAGTGAAGTCAGTCCAGCGCCGTCTCGAGGTGACGGAATCTCAGCTCCTCACGTAAGAGAGGAACACGCAATGTCACAGTAAAGTCAGGGAGTCAGCAATGTTACATCCGAGAATAACAGCATCAAAGAAGTGTAACAAAATAATAATACGTCAGAACTCGGTTCCCATCGTACTGCTGGCTACGCATACCAGAAGTGAGATCAGAACCACAAATGGTTAGCTCGAACGACGCTAGTAAGATCAAGAACATCGTACATAAGATAGTGCCGTGGTGAATAAGGGTCGTACCGTCATGCCCAAGGTTGAAGAGCTGCCCACCAGCAAGGTCAATCATGCCACGTTAAAGTCCGGCGTTATAAGGAGGTCAGGCGTGGCCTCTCCCCTCCCGAAGTCAGACACTCCTGGTGTGCTTCGGAGGCTGACTCGACGCCGTCCTCCCTAAGGCCAACACTGCAACATGAAAGCCATTTCCAAAACGGGGCTAGTATGTCTGGCGCATGCATTCAAAAAACCAACGGTATCACAAAGGACACCCGTCTGCTACACTTATCATTCAAGAGATGGCAAGGGGCGCACGAGAGCGTACCCCAGGTCACATTCACCCAGAACTCAAATATATAATTTTCTGCATGAGCAATTAAAGTAATTGCTAACTTTGCATGGAGCCTCCACAAATATTTTTGTAAAAAGTTCTCACATAATGTTTCTACTTGGTTTTATCAAGCGCACTCGAGGCAGCACGTTTATAAATTTGGTGCTCAATATATTTGTGTATGTTTCCAGCGTCACATATCAACTGGGACATGAAAATTACGTAACGTTAAGAAAACATATATCACCTTTATTGGACAAAGTTATATCCATACAAAACTAACGCACGGTACCTCAAAACTTGAAGTACCCACAATTCCTGTAAAAATTACATGATCCTCATCAAGGACTTCAAAATAAATCTAGACCTGCCTAGCGGTAACAGCATCACCGAGCGAGGGCAGGGAGCACAAGAAGCAATTACAGCAGTTGCCAAGTACACCTTTCCACGATACTTTCGGCCGGCAATCCCAACTTCTTCAAACTGGCCTTCTACCCCAAGAGATCTCTAACTTCCCCCAAATATATTAGCACTTTCTACAACATGTAAGACTCCGGCCTCCGACGATTTAATTCTCTCTCTTTTTAAGAGTTGCCAGCTTTTCCCCGTTGTTGAAGACGGCTTGTGTATTCCCTATTGGTCAGGAGAAATGTGTCTTTCGTGCCAGTCGGTTCCCAAGAGTGTAACCCTTTGTTCCGACTGGTTGGCGGGTGAAGTCGCTGGCCCGTGTTGTGGCCAGCAGAGTTCGTGAGTGTGTGTGTGTGTGTGTGTGTGTGTGTGTGTGAGAGACAAACTCTTTATTTATTGGGAAATATTTACAACCTCAGCGGGCCGATATTGCGAAATGGCTGGTTATCAAACCCACCAATCTATCACTTTTTTTCCTTCCGACTGGGTAGAGGCCAAGTTTATATTTGACATCTTGCATAATAGTTACGCAGAGGATGGGCTATAAATATCTTTCGATACGTGACCGCCATGTGTACAGTAAGGGGAAACATGGACATAGTGTGATGAATAGGTACTCGAAGGAATTGGGAACTGGAAGCTAACGTCATAAGCTGTGACCGGCAACCTGCTGTGTCCTCCAACCCTACCTCGACAGATCAAGTGCACTTATACCTGATGACGGAACTTTTAAATGTATCCTCTGATTGGACAATCATGTTTCACTATCATATATAGGCAAAGTACAACGGACCCTTAGACGATGAACGTAAAAAAGGAAGACCAACGTAGGAACAGATCGATAAGCATCCATCAACTGCTGTCACAAACATCTACACACACCGACAAACGCAGACACCACCGAAGTAACAGACCAACATACAGAAATCGACCATAAAGACACTGACACATTTATACAGATTCACGAAAGACTGTCTAGGGAATGTGTGTGTGTGTGTGTGTGTGTGACGCCAACAGATCCATCACCCGACCGACACAAATGCAATAAAAAAAGCTTAATACAGAACATTAACTCGGAGGCTTAAGGCATTAAGAAAGGCAAGACAGGAAAACATATGAGAAGACCTCATCTGATGTACATTAAACGACCTGGTGTATTGGAAGGCGGACTCCCCCACCAGCAAAGGTTAGCGCTCAATTACCACTAATCATCTTAAGCCCTTCTTCCCCCCCAAAAATATAAAATCTCTCCTCGCTTTCTGGAAATTCCGAGATTCATTAAAATATTCAATGCGCTTATGAATTAATATTCACTCCGGCTTCAATCATCTTTATATCATTATGGAGAATGACCTATAAAAAAGTACGTTAAAAAAAAGGTCCTAAAATTCCGCGGGGTAATCCACACGAATACAGGCGCTGTATTTATAAGCCTTACAAAATTGAATTACAAAATATACTTCAGTAATCACAATTTCATGGTGGTATCCCGGTCGGCCAAATTGAATTAGGAACTATAACGGAGTAATAGGGATTTTACGGCCAGATCCCGATAATATTACCGAATCCCGGCAGAAAATCGTGTCCAACTTGATCCACTTACCTATGAGATTACGCGAGAGTGTTCTGTCCATTGCCAAGGGAGGGGGAGGGTTTAAGCTAAGGGGAAGAGCAAGGAGCGGCGGGGAGGGCAAAGGAGGAGAGGGAACGACCACAGCGAGGCAGTGCCGAGCGAGGTTATAAACGCCGTACACTGGTAAATCCTCTTACGAGGGATCACAAGGCCTTCAATAGCCTATCCTGTTCCTTTACCTTGGGATCACGCCGCTTTAACGCCTGCTATAAGAGTCCGTACGGCCTCTCTCTCCTCTATACTCCTCCCCCCGACTATCGCCACGAACACCACCACCACCATCTCTATTACTAAACTCCCCTGACATCATTACTACTCCTCCCGCACTCTCCAACATCTCCATTCTCACCAGCGATGCCTTGTCATACCCCCCCCCCCCACTACTGCCGTAATAACAGTAATAAAAAGGCAGTTTCTAAGATAACCTTAACCCTTTCCGTCATGGGTACGACTACCTACAAACTCCAGCTGTACTAAAACTTTTTGTGACCAAACCACAGTTGTCAGTTACACCCTCTGCTGGTACCTCCCACCAGCCAGAGAGATCCCTTGCTTATACCTCCCACCAGTCAGCAAGACCCTCTGCTTGTACCTCCCACTAGTCTGAAAGATCCCTTGCTTGTACCTCCTACAAGTCAGTAAGATCCTCTGCTACTATCTTCCACCAGTCAGCAAGACCCTCTGCTTGTACCTCCCACCAGTCAGGAAGATAACTTGCTTGTATCTCCCACCGGTCAATACAATCCCATCCGACCAGTCAGTAAGATCTCTGATTGTACCTCCCACTACATAGCAAGATCCTCTGCTAGTCCCTCCTGGTTCACTTCTCGATCTAGGATCATCCACCACCACCACCAAAACGGGGAAGTCTATAAGTTACATTAAACTCGAGCACTGGAATTACTACCTTAAAGCCCTGTTAGTTTATCTCCTCCCATTACCACACCAATGCATTCTGGTTCCGTCGGGTAACTCTGATTCAAATTCCCTCTTCCTTTGCACCTGTGAGTTCTCATACCTCACGTCCCGGCACTACCAATGAAGTATACCATTACTCACACGTTTAACACCACTATCATGCACAATCCTCGCCAAGTCAAACACCAGCATCAGGAGACTATACCACACACACTCACACTCCTCGCCACATCCACCACCACCAGAATACCACACCACCAATGGTTTACGACCGGGTTGCTCACCGGGGAGGAGTTTCAGCTTCGCTATAAACTGAATAAATCAATCGAAACCAGAGAAGATAAGGCTTAAGAAATTGCCGTCCTATAAACAAAAAAAAAACTGCAGTATAGCACTTACATCTTGAGGAAAATCACTGAAAAAAAAAAGGAAAATCTCGAAATGACTCTAGCTATATACGCTGAGGCGCTCAGGCGAAAGAGAGGGCATAATATACACATGGAAAATGGTGGAATTCCTGCTCCCTACCCTACAAAAGGAAAATAATACCCTGCTGGAGGGAGAGGCGCGCGCCGGAATATATAGAATATCCACGGTGAGAAGCAGGGGGCGCCCCAGTATACAATTCCGAGAACGGTATCGGCTTCCGGGCCTGGGGCTGCTCAGCTGAAAACAAACCTACTAGTAAAATATATATGTAATGTTCCACCAGGTCATATTTATGAATATATATATATATATATATATATATATATATATATATATATATATATATATATATATAATAT
>JAYMFT010038841.1:0-10748 GCA_038088735.1 Panulirus argus | reverse complement strand
GGGGGGGGGGGGGGGGAGGGGGGGGGGGGGGGGGGGGGGGGGGGGGGGACATGTGGGATGCAAAGAAACCACCTCCCGAGTCTTGCGAGTAAACGTCCCGTGACTTCCTCTGTGCCACTAGATGTCTCCCGAGACACTCGCAGTAAGCCCGCGGGGTCGTAAATCCGCGCACGGAATTAACCCATTCCTGTCCCGAGCGGCTGCTGTGTGTGCCACCCGTCTTGCATGACGACGTAATTTGGGCGATAACGGAAATGAGGCGGGTCTCCCAAGCCTCTCCTGACATGGCCGAGAGCATCAACTTCAAAAGGTCGCCAGAGATTAACTGGCCTGCATATAAATAACGTAGATATAATTACTGTCAGACACAGAGACAGAGAAAGAGAGAGTGTGTGAGTGAACATATGAGCGTCTGTCATCTACCTGCTCGTCCAATCCCTTGCCCCTCAATCCGGCAAACCATTTCTCGTGTGTCGTTCCGAACGACGTTCATAATTCAGGCAGTGGCTGTTGGCGGATGGGTCTGCTCACCAAGCCAAGATCTTCACTTCACCACGAGAGCCACTGGGGCTTGCTTGATTTGCAGTTTCCGTCGGGGCCTGGGCGCCCGGGCTGTCTTGGCAACTTAGCGTATCTCAGGACAATCTAGACAGACTTCGCTCCTTAAATCTTTGCAACACAAGAGCTTAGAATGGATATGGGAGTGCTTTCCATACGCCCGTGTATGTACCAAGGTCAGTCCCAAACAGCAACTGCTCGCGACGTCGAACACCCCACAGACTACTCATCAAAGCGATGACAGGAACCCGCATTTTGCATTTTCATTTCATTAAGCCGCCTGCTGAATTTGCTTCACTCATTTTGTACAAGAGTAGTAGCCCCTAAGAAAAAGGGAATATAAAAACTTTTTCTTACATCACTGTTATGGAATACCATTTAATGAAACAAATCAAACTCCGGCAAAATCCTTTTCGTGCAAAACTTACAGTTTAAAATAGCGTTCAAAATGGCCACCGTGAAAGAAAAAAACATAAACTAATTTTATTAAGTAGATGCAAATGTAAGCGCCATTCAAATCCTATAAATCTGATTCACTGAACAATTGCTGCAGAATCTAGTAGCCTATAACACTTTTGATTTGAAGATGCCTTCAGTACATTCGGCAAAGTGTTTTTTTCAATCACAACAAACTGTTTGCTGAGGTCAAACTTCACACAAATGACGGTGGGAACAACTACTCCTATGACCAATGTACGCAGTCAAGCCTGTGGGGATAAAGCCAAGCCAATGCTCATCCGAATAACGCGTCAAAAATGAGAAGTCGATAACTCGAGCGGTGGAAACACTTCTCTTCTATGAGCTGGCGCCTCAAAGCCGCCAGCCGTTATATTTTGAATACCGAGTCACGCGTAAAATTGCCAGAAGGTGCTCTCGGCAACCTATTATAATTTTGCAGGTCTCCAGGACAATGCACATCTCCAGGACACGCACGTCTACAGGACACGCCTTCCAGCAACAACTACGTTTATTCTCGATGTTGGCCATTTCCTGCATGCCACAGCATTGGCCACAAAAGTTAACATTTCCGAGACCCTTTCGTATCGCGTGTTGTATGATTACGATAAAGACACGACTGGCGTGTTTGAAGGTGGTGACACTGAACACTCCAGTACAGTTTCTGAGAAGCGACGCGGATTCCAGAATGTCAAGGGATGTAGTCTTTCATACGTATACACCTCAACCATGTGATGTACACATGATTTCTGGTGTAAACTGTTTACCACTATGCCCCCCGAGAATCGAACCCAGGACCATCTGTGTGGTAGCCAGGCAGCGTAATCCCTAGACCACGATGAGCTTATAACAGCATCTCCGTAAACCAATCGTCCAGTATCAAGTAATCACCAAGACTACCAGTTAAGGCGTTGGCCATTTTCACAAACACCTTTCTTGGATTGCAATGGCCAAAAACTGTCAATTACATCACTGGTCATCTCCTTAGTAATCACCATTCGTTTGAGAAAATCACCAGAAACTACCACGTAACCCATATCCGTCACCTCACCAATAACCATTCTTGACAAGCGATCACCAAAACTATCGATTTATAACGGTGACCACCTTCCGCAGTCACCAAATGACTCGCCAAAGACGAAACTACCAGACTAATATTATCCTCAAACAATTTCGGATTCGAAAACTGCATATCCCAAACCGCTACCAAATGCACTGCCTCTCAAATTCATATCTCCTCGTGCGAATCATCCCTCTCATTTGAAGCAAAAGGTTCGTTAGTTTAAAAGCATTATACTAAAACGCTAGAGAGAGAGAGAGACAGGAAAAATAAACTGCGAGAGAAAATGTCTGTATCCCGGACTGAAAAAGATGGACTTCCCCCTTTTTAGGAGCCCTTTGATGGGGGTATTTTTATGGTGTAAGCTGTATGGATGGACTGGCGAGATGCGAGGCACAGCATTTTTTGGGCAGAGGGGTTGCTTAATCCTTTGAGCGCCACGGGGTATACATACGCCCCATGAGCACGACGGTAAGAGCCTTGGACACGATGGCACGAGCCTTTAGCACGACCCTGGCCACTCCAGATGCCTTTCCCATCGCCACTATCGTCATCAGGAACGGGGCACAATGGACTCCAGTGAAGCAAGAGGGTCCTCGACATGACTGTCGCTCCTTGACATCTATTGACGACGATAAGGGCCATCCCAAGGGCGACTTCTCGCCCACGGTGTCTCCAGTTGTAGGCGGAGCCCGGGAACACCATTTCTCTCTCTATCTCCCCTATATACGTATATATATATATATATATATATATATATATATATATAAACCCAAAGGACGCGGTGAGTGTGGAAACGAAGATGTATCCGCAGGCCTGTGAGCGAGGCGGATCCGGGTTGATCGAGTAGGGCGAATCTCCCACACACACACACACACACACCCTCTCCGTCTCCATCATGCCCGCCAACACTGCACAGCCGACAGTCGCATCAATGTCAATTGTCCTCTGCTCACTGGTCGTATCCCGCCGCCGGTGGGTGGGAGGGTGGGTGAGTCTTCGTGCTCTTTATTGTCTCCCGTCGGGTTCTGCGTTCTCCCGAGCGCCTGTGTGATTATGACGTCTGAAAAACGCAGCGATGACGCGCTCAGTAGTCTCCAATCATCATCATATGCTTTCCCTAAATATATTTTACCGACATCATTTTAAATCCACGAGATGCGTGGCTACAGCGAAGACATTTCAGGTCATGAAGCAGCTGGACGAGTCCGAAGCTAATAAACGGGAGAGACCGACCCCCTTCCCCCGGCGTTCCCCAGAGGCTGGATCCATACGACCTCTTGTGATATTTCCCGCAAGACTCAATATCCTTCGGGTGGCCGGCGGGGCGTAACGCATTCTTGGCCCTAATGTAAACAGAAGCGAAGGTGGCCCGGTGTGGCCCCGAAGCTTGGCCGGGTTATTCAATTTCATTTGGGGTTATATTTTTTTTTCTTTATTTTCTTGCCTCCTTTTCACATTGCTCAGTATCGATCCTCGAAGCTTAAGATTAAATTGTGGAGGCAGTTTAGAAGAGTACGATGGTACGATCGTTGAGCACGACGGTACGCCCCTTGAGCACGAAGGTACGGCCCTTGAGCACGAAGGTACGGCCCTTGTGCACGACGGCACGGCCCTTGAGCAGGAAGGTACGACCCTTTTGCACGATGGCCTCCTTTACTCTCGCATGGCCCTTAGAGGGTAAAGCTAAAAGCCAGGTCATCATATCCAGGTGTCGTACCGTCGCGGTCGAGGGTCGTACCGTCGTGCTCAGGGGTCGTACCGTCGTAAAATCAAACAAAATGAACGTCCAGATATACCATACATATAACCCGTACAACTATGCTGTACCGACCACAATTAACCTCATCCTTTAAGGACCACAATCACGTCACAGTTTAGTGCTTTTTGATCCTTCTGTGATAGCTAGCTACAGAGGGGTCGGGCGGTTAGCCAGTGTAATAAATCCTACATTTCTGCCACACGGGCCAAATCTGGTTACACATCGCATTTTCTTCCCCCCGAAGGAAATGTAACATTTATCTAGGGTTAACTTCTTGCCATAAGGGAGCACAAAAATGAAATTAATGTTCTAAAAACTATACGTAATTTTTTTTTTTATTGAGTGACCTATATATATATATATATATATATATATATATATATATATATATATTTGACTAAACATCAGATACTCCATTACTAAATGAGCCTTTAATCATTACACAAATACGTCATCCCATGAATTAAACACAAAATCAAATCTTCGAATTAAATCTTCCAAATCTGTAACATAAGAAGACTTAAAATCACGAAGAATTGAGACTATTTTTCGCTTCAATCCTCTATATAGCCTCTGGCCTCTCGTGCAAACAAGAGTTCCAATTTCCTTTTAAGTTTCCAAATAACTACAAGAGGAGAGGGTCTCTCCCTGCCGTTCCTACACTCTGGTCCTCACAAGCTTGTCTTTTCCTCCTTAATGCTCACTGGCTACTTGTTCCTCCTCCCTTCCACTGTACTGCATCTATATCTCTCTCTCCTCTCCTTTCACCATCTTCTTGTTATCATTATTGAAATCTACTTCACCATCTTTTTTCTTCTTCATTTTCTTTCTGTTCTCTGCTTCTAAGTCATGTGGTTCGACCACTAACTTCTTCCTCTCTTTCTTCCTCCTTTTACTCTTGTTTCCCTTCCTTCTGCACGTCTTCCGTTCCTCCTGCTCCTCTTTCGCTGCCTCGCCCACCCTCCCTCCCTTGCACCGCTTCCTGGAAGTCCTTCCTACTCCCGGTCCTCGCTGGACGCCTCCTGCGCCACTTCCTTATCTTGGCCTGGCAGGCCCCCCGCCTCCCGCATCATTTATTTTCCTCCACCCATCCTACACACTTTTCCTTCCCAGGAAAATACATTACTGTTGCCCATACCAACACAGTGTGAAACCCCACGGCCCGCTGGATCCGTTTACCGTTGGCGCGTTCCTCCCTGTTGTCGCCGACCGTTTACGAGCCTGTTTGTCTCCTTCCTTCGGACGGACTGCCACCACTGGGGTGCCATTAACGGTTTCCCCCCCCCCCCTCGGGGTATTGCCACTCATTTATCAATGTGACTTATTACGCCTTCTTCATAATCGCTGCTTCGCCATTTGGACAACTCTCATTACTCTCTCCTCCGGGCGGTTAAAATCCTCTATCGGTTTTGTAAAAAAAGGGATCTCTCGGAGTGAAAAGTTTAAGCCATTGTAGAATATTAGATGATGGTGTTCACTTTGTGCTTTTGTATATTATCATTTTTATCATTATTATTATTATTATTATTATTATTATTATTATAATTATTATCATTATAATTATTATTATCTTTATTATTGTTATTATCATTATTATCTTTATTATTATCATTATTATCTTTATCATTATCATTATTACTATTATTATCATTACTATCTTATAATTACTATCATCATTATCATTCAGTAGCAATAGCAGTATTAATAATATTACAGGCTCACTGAATTTACTGAAGTCAAAAAACTGAAAAAAAATACAGTGAAACGACAGAATATCAAGTAGGAGTCTATCAAAAATAGGAGTAAAAATAGAGACTATGAAATTACCAATTTCCACTGTAAGGGGAGGGAGTTCTAAACTCGTGGGGTCCCCATCTCTTGAGCTTTCCCCAGCTGTCTAACCTGTTCGCAAACATCTGCATATTACCATCATTTAAAGTTCCAATATCCAGCTAAATCCATTCCTCCACTATTTTGGTAATATAAAAATACTACTTTACAACTCTCCTTGACAAGTTTTCGATTAGCCTCACGTTATGGTCTCTGGAAGCTGCGTATTTGCATCCTGGTAGAGACACTTTAGATAGTGTCTCCTTTGCAAGCAGCCATCATTCTTATGCTTTCTGACGATCTCATCCAGCGGTTTACAGACCACACACTCGTCAGAAAGACCGATCTGTAGTTCAGCGCAAAAAATTCCGTATCTCCTTCCTTAAAGATAGGCACGACACCTGCCGTCTTCCAACTCCTCTGGCAGCGTGCGTCCCTCCTGCGATACACTGTACATTCCCGTTGGCTCGCCAAGTGTGTAGTATCTACACATTTCTTCGGCACGCATGAGGACACCTCATCATGAGCTTTGTGTATACATAGGTGCGCATCAGTGTCCGTTGCTGTGAACTGAACAGCACATCCTTCTTCAGTAGAACGCTCTTCATCACACTCGCTGAGGAGAAAATAACGAGTCTTTCTCCTCTGTGGACTTAAATCAACTTGGACAGAGCAAAGGGCACAACATTAAGATGTTATATCACCTAATGGCTCCTCTTTTCAAGTAGTTGCACACAATGCATACCACAGAGCGAGGAGGTGATGAATGTCAGCAGACGGTTAAACCAATGTTTGTTTACAAGGGACAGTCTGATTTACGCCCCTCTCCTTTGTTATAGCACCACTGTCTTTCTCGTGTGTGCTTAATGGTTTATGTTCAGCCTTTGTTGCATTTACTTTAGAAAACCGCTGATTATTTCCATTATTTGTAAGACGGAGGCTTCAGTCACGGGCAAAAGTCCACATCAGGGCCGGGCCTTAATTGAGCTATGGAGAAGATTATGGAAGGGAATGAGAAAAGACAATGGAAAGTATTTCCTATTTTTGGAGGACGTGAAAAACCTTTTTTTTTATTTTTTTAAATTGCCGGGTCATAGTTATGGGGAAAGACATGAGAAGGTAGAGAGTTCCAAAGCTACGACGCGTAAGGAAAGAAACAGATATCATCAATCCCTAAACCCCTAACAGGACAAAGAATAAGTGTAACCAAACACCTTTAATCCCCAAGCGTTACGCGTGTATGATCGCAGACGTTGTCCTGGAGGTCCGCAAAAGTTTGTGACGTGACAAAAGTTTCATGGCAAGATGGACAGCTGCTGGAGGAGGAGGAGGAGGAGGAGGAGGAGGAGGAGGAGGAGGAGGAGGGGGGGATCCGAGGCTCCCAGAGGCTGCATCTGCAACCCCACTCCACTCGCTCGCTTCCTCCCTCCCATTCCCATCCGGTAATGGAAAACTAACACGATCAAACCCAAGGATCGCACCGTCTTGCACAAGGGTCGAACTCTCGAGTTCCGAGGCATCGTGTACCGTCGTGCTCAAGGGTCGTGCCGTCGTACTCAAGAAGGGGATCAAGGATACCGAGATCACACGACCAACATCAAAAAACAACAACAACACGTGTTACGCCACCCTCAACCTGCCGGGACCTGGACACACACACACACACACACACACCACAATCCCCTCCTCCATCCACCTCCCTCCTCCTCCACTCCACGACTCCACAATCGATGCGACACGACAAAAGCTCGTCGTAATCATATGCAAATGCGGCCGTCGTCTGCACCTGTCCTTCCCCCCTCCCCGGCGTATGAACAACTCGAAACCAGAACCAGCGGCACCACACGTGCAGCTCGGGAGTTGACTCGTAGTTGCATGGCGGCAGAGACCTGTTGGCGTGAGGGGTCTACTCTAAGCGGGTCTCTGGAAGGACAGGGACGAACACTATTCGGAAGGGACTATCCCAAAGATAAGACCATAAGGGACGGGACGAACACTACTCGGAGGGGACTATCACGTGAGAACCATCCGAAGAAGACTATCCCACGCAGACCATCTGGAGAAGACTGGTAAAGAGACTATATCAACAAACTATCCCATTAAAACTATCCCCGAAACTATTCCAAGGTAACTATCCGGAGCGGACTAATCCCATATAGATATCCCGAGAAAACGAATCCCAAATGAAGGCTGTCTCAATACGACTATCCCTAAACTATCCCACGAAAACTATCCAAGAGGAACTGTTTAAGGCGTTTCAAGACCCACTTGAATATACGGCTAAAGAATTTTTTCTTTTTTCTGGTGACTACAGAAATAAGAGAGACGAGAAACCTTTGACAGAGACGTGCGAAATATCGTGACAGAATAAAATTTCACGTTATAAATAAACGAAAAAGATGAAATGCATGAGAGAAAAAGAATTTTGCTTTTGCCACGTAAAAAAATAAAATAAATAGAAACAGGAGAATTTACTGTACACTCAGATTTCCTCGTGTGGGCAGAGGCGCAAATGGGGTTAGAGATAGTGCACACAGACTGAGTATGGACTGCAATAACATAAAGGTGTCTAACCGTCCTCTATGTGGAGCCATACTTTTTGAGTGGATCCTCCTGCACGATTCTACAAAAAAGTGGATGGATCGGAAAGTGTTAATTTCCATTCGTTTTTTACCCTTAAGACGTTGGCTCAGTTTTTTTCCTCTCTCTCTCTCTCTCTCTCTCTCTCTCTCTCTCTCAGACGTTGTGAGCGACCGCATGCATGAGAAATCTAAAAGGAACTGTTCTCTCTAAAGTCATCTACTGATCATAACACAAGAACGAGAACACACTGAACACTAAGACAGAACGAACACACACACACACACACACAGAGGACCCCCTTCCCATCCAGAGATTCCTGAAGCTTCATAGCTGCGCTATGCTCAGTAGCTGGGGGAGCACTAACTCCTGAGAAGCGAACTTCTTTGACGAGACTGTAATCTCTCTCGTCAGCCGTTTGTTCATTATCATTATCATCAACATCATATCATCATTACCATTATTATTATTATTATTATCATTATTATTATTATTATTATTATTATTATTATTACTATTATCATTATTATCATTATTATTATTACTACTACTACTTTTACTAATATCACTACTACTACAACTACTACTATTACTACAACTACTAATGCCACAACAAAAGCAACTACTACTACTAACATGATTACTTGGAAATCACTCATAAAATCTGATATAACTTTTCTTGATCGTCTGCTTCCTGGAACCACTGGACAACCGACTTCCAGCCCCCAAACTCGTCCCTCGACAGAAAGACTAAAGAGGACGAGGCCGAACACTTACGGACGAGGCAAAGCACTTATGGACGAGTCCAAACACTTAACTGATGGTTACCAAGATGAGGTTTCCGTTTTGACGCGTCAGGAGAACATCTACTCTAACCTTGTAAGCAGACGAGAGACAAAATCCTAACGTAGAAAATGAAAATTAAAAAATGTCTTGCAATCTTACGAGTATACACAGGTCAGCCACCCATGATCTAATGGGTGTTCCGGGCCCCCTGCATGGGTTATGGGTACATTACCAGTCGCATGGGTGATGGCTAGAAGGTCTCGTAAGATGGTACTCACCTGGGGGAAAAAAATATAAAGTTATCTCATAATTATCTACATATAATAAGACTGTACTGACTGTCATTTAGATTATCAGTCTTTATAGACCGTATGATGAATGAAATTTATTAATCTTTGAAGTTGAAATAGTCTGTTCTCCTAGTTATAACGTTATCATAATTTCTGAAAATTGTGATATGTATATATATAAGCGAGATGCAGGAGACCATACCAAAGAACCAGTTATCTTATATCCATAACCACCAAAACCCTTTTCACTGGCCAAAACGACACTTTCCAAGACCACCAGAGCCCTTTCACTAGATTAATAACATCCCAGACCACTCATAATCCCCACAATCTCACTAAGGATCAAAGAGAGCAGTTGATCGATCCATCTTCCGCTCTGGCCAAGGAACGAAGACGGGCAGGTCTTACGCCTCCCGCTCTAGCCAAGGACCAAAGAAGGCGGACCCACGTCCCTCTCTGGCCAAGGACCGAAGAGAGCAAGACCCTCCACCTCCCTCTCTGGCCAAGGACCAAAGAGAGAGAGAGAGAGGAGGTCGTCGCTTCTCTGCTGCTTGGTACGCGGAAGGCAATATAGGCACCGGAGGAACACAGGTGGTGCCAGGGCGCCACATGCGAACTAAGAGGCCATCAGCGTGGCACCAGCTGGCTATACGAGGCAAGGGGTGATGTCGGGCAGGTGGTTCCCCCCTCCCGGGACGGGGTGGGGGGGAAATAATGAGGGATCGCACTGGGGGAAGAGAGAAGGGAAATAAGGAAAGAGGGTGATAACATGCAGAATCCAAAAGCTCGAAGAAGCTAAAAGGATAAGCAGACCTTAAGAATGATACACAAAGATCGCGTAGGAATGGTGACAAAAACGCAATGGCCTCGAGACGATCAATGAAGGAGCCTCTTCCACCGATCGAAATCTAGGAAACCACATAACTTTCTCGCTGCCAAATGTTTGTCTATTCATCCCAGGATGGTTTGTGATGGCTCCAGACAGAAAATAAGACGAAGAATGATCCTGCCGCGGAGGGTGTAAAGATGGTTCCCGGCATCACGTTTTCTCTCACGACCCAACAGACCTACCAGTGAGGGGTCGTGTGTCCCACTGTAGTTACCATACATGATACTTCGAAACGCTCCGAACGCTTAATTCTGCCACAAGCCGTTTACGACCCTTTTTTACAAGCATTGGATCCTTCGTGAGCCTGTTGCTGATCGTGCAGTACCTGGAAAACTGACGGATTCAATCGTGCAACATAAAGGCTCAGCCGATCTTCAATCAAGATTACATAACAAACTGATCTGGCAAAGGGGTAAGAAAAAAACGAGTTCGAAACTTGAATATTCTAGTACATAAACCCTGTATAAGAATATATATATATATATATATATATATATATATATATATATATATATATATATATATATATATATATAT
>JAYMFT010038830.1:0-15696 GCA_038088735.1 Panulirus argus | reverse complement strand
CAATTAGGGCCCGGCCTTGATGTGGACTTTTGTCCGTGACTGGAGCCTTCAAAAAAAAAAAAAAAAAAAAAAAAAAATGCATTTTGTTTGACAAAGGTAGGTGGGAATTTAGCATTGAGCTTTAGAGTCCCTGGCTCTACCCATCTAGCTCAAAAAAGCTTATTATCAAAACTTTATCTTTTTCATTTTACAGGTTCGGATGGAGAACGTGTCAGTGCTTGGAGAGGATGTAATTGTGAAAGATGAACTTTACGTGAATGGTGGGATGGTGTTACCTCACAAGAGCATAGGTGCTTCTGTCTTAGAGCCTAAGATCATTATGTGAAACATGGTTTTGCTGTTCTGCAGGATTCCAGGCATAACAGCATTTTATTTATGATTCTTTATGTTGTATGATTCTTTTGGTATTGACTTCATATTTCTACATAACTTATTACATTATTTGTGGTTGTAGAATTATGTTCAAAGAAGTTCTACTAAGGGAAATTCATTATGGAAACATTCATTTCATATAACAGTTTTTTTAATGGGTATTGCACTTAATTTGAAAACACTTTAATCTGTAATGGCACATCTTCATTGTTTGAATGGTCCTTATTGTAGTCCTAATGTATTCTCAGGGACTTTTATAATGTGTCGTGTAGCTTCATTAGCCAGTTGGATTCCTCATTAAGGCTGAATTTTATATAATAGTTCAAATTAGGGAAACGTGTATCATATATTATCAGGTGATTTCTGAGGAAAAGAACCAGGAACAGCCTTGAAAATTTATACTATAAAATGTAAAGAATTGTATCAGAAAGCTTTTATTGTAGTAAGAAGTATTAATGTTTTTACAGCATTTAATTTAGTGTAATGACTCGCACTGTGGTGAAGGTAATGCGATGGTTGGTAGGAGTGGTGGGATCAACTTGAAGTTTTGTACACTAATGTATTTGTGAAGGTCCAGAATGTAATGAGAATATTATGACGACATACATAGTGCTTGAGGGAGTGCGAAGGCAATACACCAGGGACAGTGTGAAGGTTCGTACTGTACCAGGATCAGGGTAAAGGCTCATTCTGCACCAGGCACATTGAGAAGTTTGAATATTGTACCATGGAGGGTATGTAGGTTCATAATGCACTAGGGATAGGATGAAGGTTCAAACTATGCCAGGGACAGTATGAAGTTTGAATATTATTCTATGGAAGTTGTGAAGGTTTATTATTCACTAGGGATAGGATGAAGGTTCATACCGTACCATGGATGGCGTGAAACTTGATTATTGCACCATGGATGGCGTAAAGGTTTATGATTCACTTGGGATAGGATGAAAGTTCACACTGCATCAGGGACAGTATGAAGGTTCATATTGCATCAGAAACAGTGTGAAGGGTTATAGAGCACCAAGGACACTGTGAATATTTGTAGGGCACAGTAACCTTTTATGACTTAGTGTATGAAATCTAGTGCATAGGTTCCAGTGGAACCAGTTATGTGAAATTTCAGAAGGCATCAAGGGTAGTGTGAACACTTACTTCATCAGGAATTTTATCAGATTTTGCATGACATTGTAGGGGTAGTTTAAAGAAAATTCTCTGAAGATGTGGACAGTGTGCAGCATATGGTAAAAAAGTTTATACACCATTGCAAAAAGATCAGTCCTGTGGAGGTTAATGGTGCTTAACATTTTTGGTGCTATAGATATCAGTCTCATATTATGTAGCAGGTAACTGTGAACATCAGTTTGCCAACTTTATTTCCCACCACAGAATAAATTCTGCATGCATTGCATACTCCTTGTTATAGCCAGAGATTACATCACAAACAAAGGAGGAGTCAGTAGAGCTGTCAGGAGGCCTTAGTAACCCACTAGTGACCACACGAAGTGGCTGTGCACCTTCTTTAAGGACTCGTCATATCTGTTGTGCCCACCAGCATGCCCATATTTAGGAAAGGCTTGCTTGCACAAATGTGTTTTACCCAGACTAGGAATGCTTAAATTTTAACTCATAAGAAAAACAATGCTTTTGACTTCTTTGTGCACTTAGTTTGTTCATATTAAGTGATATGTGAGGCCTGGTTGTGGATAGGGAGTTGTGGTTTTGGTGCATTACACTAAAGATTTTGAGGAGGGACATAATCGGATGTTGCCTTCTTCACCTGTTCCTAGAGCTATCTCACTAACATGGGAAACAGTGATCAAATAGGAGAAAAAAAATATATAACATTAATAAGATGGCCTTGATTAGGACATTTTGATGTCTGAGCTACCTTTCAATAATTTACCCTGGACACTTTACATTCCCTTGTTCAGTCCATTAAGAGCGTGTATACCAAATTGTTCCATTTCACCTTATCCTGTGCATGCATTTCACCCCCATGCATGTTCTGCCATGATCACTCAGTCTTCTTCACTCTTTCCATACATCTCCAGTTGGTCTCCCTGTTCTACTTGTTCCCTCCACTATTGAAACACATATCCTGTATGCCAATCTTTCCTCACTATCTATCTATATACCTGTATCTCTGATGCCTGTTCCAATTGGAACTTTCTCTAAGGGGTGGCCATGGCAACAGTCTCTCTATAACTAAAGAACTCCAATGCTGCTTCTTAGCTTTTAGTGCCTCACCCTTAACAGGCCACTGACAGAGGGCAAGTGTAGTGCAGTATTTGTAGAGGCTTCTATCTAATGTTCCTAATGACTACTTCTGTCTGATGCTCCTACCTACTTCTTCCACCGAATGTTTCTACCTAATAATCCTGCCATAATGTTTCTACTAACTACTTCTGTCTACTGCTCCTTCCATTTTGCCAAAAGTCAGGGCTAGCACGTTGTGCTCACCAAAGGAAAATGTAGAGTTGCGAAGAATGAGTTGCATGAATTAAGCATTGTCAAGTGTTACATATGACAAGGAGAGATAGTATTTTTGTAGACAAAATGCCAGTATTCTACATGTTAGTGAGGCAGAAAGAACAGACAGCTACCTGGGTCAGAGGAGTGTAACTTGACAACCACTAAAGTGCAGGCTCACTAAGCAGATGTCACTAATCCTCCTGATATCCAGGCAGGTAGTACTGGTAATAAACCTCCCTGGTCATTGGCTTCCTACTAAATACTACCTACTACTACCTTTCCTCATTAATTCTTACCATATACCCAAACCACTTCAGGACACCCTCTTCAGCTGTCTGTACCACACCCATTTTTTTATTTCACACCTCTCTCTTACCCTTTAATCACTTGACTTGATCAAACCACCTCACACCACATATTGTCCTCAGACATTTCATTTCCAACACATCCACCCTTCTCTGCTCAGCCTTATCTGTATAGCCCATGCCTCGCATCCATATAATATTGTCGGGACTACTATACTTTCAAACATATCCATTTTTGTCCTAGATAACAATTTCTCCACACGTTCTTCAGTGCTCCCAGAACATTCACCCGTTCACCCTCTGTATCACTCATTTCTGCTTCCATGGTTCCATTCGCTGCCATGCCCACCCCATGGTATCTAAATAATTTCACTTTCCCCAGTTTTTCTCCATTTAAATTCACACCTCAATCATTCTGTCCCTCAACCCTGCTAAACCCAATAAACTTACTCTTACTTACTTACTCTCATCTTTCTTTTGCTCACTCTTGCAGACTTAGTCTCCAACTTCTGCAGTTTCTCACTCAAATCTGCCAATAGTGCTATATCATGAACAAACAACTGAATCACTGCCCAAGCCCTCTCATCCCCTACAGACTGCATACAAGACTTTCATGTTTACCTCCTCCACCGCTATCCATAAACAAATTAAACAACCATGATGACATCACACATCCCAGCCACAGACCAAACTTTACTTGAAACTATTCAGAAACCATTCACTCTAGTCTCATCCTACTTGTACACTTCCCATACACCCTTGATAATAACTTCTCACTGTTTGTAGCAGCTTTCCTCCCACATTGTATAATCTGAAGATCTTCTATAAGGCATTCTGTCAACCTTATCATATTCTTTCTTCAGATCATCCATATATGCCATAAACAAATCCATCTGTTTCTCTTAAGAACTTCTCATGAACATTCATTGAAGCAAATACCTGATCCACACTGCTCCTCCCCTTTCTGATGTTCTTTACGTGCCTTCACCCTCTCATTTACTACTTTCCCATGCAATTTACCTTGTACACTCGGCAAACTTATAACTCTGAAAGTTAAACACTCGCCTTTATCCCCCTTGCCATTATATGATGGCAATATACATGCATTCTGCCAATCCTCAAGCACCTCACCATGATTGATACATACATTGAAAATCCTTACCAATCAGTCAACAACACAGTGAATGCCTTTCTTTATAAATTCAGCTCCAGTAACATCCCCTCCAGCTGCCTTGCTACATTTCATCTTACATAAGGTTTTCACCATGTTCTTTCTTCATCAAATCACTCTCCATGACTCTCACTTTGCAAACCACCTCAATCAAAATGCCCTACATCTTCCACCATATCATTAAACACACTTAACTGCCCTTCAAAATACTCACTCCATTTCCTCTTCTCTTCATTACTTCCCCTTTAGCCCCCTTCACTAATGTATCTTTTTGTTCTTTCCACCATATCACTTCCCCTTTAGCTGTCTACACCAATGTTCCTATTCTCGTTTTTTGCACATTATTAACCCCCCTTCCAAAACACATTATTCTCCTTAAAGTTTCCTGATACTCGATAACCCCAGCTCTCCTTTGCTCTCTTTTTCTATCACTGCCCCTTCCTTTGCTGCTTTCTCTGATCTATTCACAAACCATTTGCACTCCTTGTAAGTACCGCCCAAATGCCTCTCTTTTCTGTTTCACAAGCAAATTTACTTCATCCCACTACTCATTCCCCTTTTTGATCTTCCCACCTCCCATCTTTCACATGCCACATGCATCTTCCACATATGCCAGTACTGCACCCCTAAATATTCCCCATTTCTCACCCACTCCCCTTGCTTCATTTAGTCTCACCTTTTGCCTCTCTGCACTCAGTCTTTCTTGGTACTTCTTCACACAAATCTCTTTTCCAAGCTCACTTACTTTCACCACCCTCTTCTCACAAATATGGTTTCCTTTCCTAAAACCTCCACAGTCTTCACCCTTGCTTCCACCAGATAGTGATCAAACGTCCCATCAAATAACCTGTCTTCATACATTTACATCTTTTACACACCTTTCAATTAATGTGTAATCCAGTAATGCCCACTGACCATCTTTCCTACTCGTATACATATACTTATGTATATGCCTCTTTTTAAACTAAGTATTGTCAAACACCAGTCCTTTTTCAGCACACAATTCCACATGCTGTTCACCATTTTCATTCATAATACTGAGTACCCCATGCCCCCTAATTATACCTTTAACTGCTACATCACTTACCTTTGCATTCAAATCACCCATAACTAATACCGAGTCTAACATCAAGACTGCTGACACACTCTCTCAGCTGCTCCCAACACATTTGCCTCTCTTGAGCTTTCTTCTCATGGCCAGGTGCATGAGCAGTAGTAATCACCCATCTTTTTTCATCCACTTTCATTTTTCCCACATCAGTCTAGAATTCACTTTTTTACACTTTTTTACACTTCCACAACTTCTGCTTCAGGAGTGGTGCTAATCCTTCCCTAGCTCTTGTCCTCTTACCAGCCTCTGACTTTACTCCTAAAATATTTCCAACCTATTCTTTCACCATACCTTGAGCTTTGTTTCACTCAGAGCCAGAACATCCAGGTTTCTTTCTCAAACATACTTTCTAAGATATTTCCAACCCATTCTTCCACCATACCTTAAGCTTTGTTTCACTCAGAGCCAGAACATCCAGGTTTCTTCCTCAAACATACTTTCTATCTCTCCTTCTTCTTGGTTACATCCACACACATTCAGACACCCCAGCCTGAGCTTCAAGGAAGATGAGCTCTCCCTGCTTGACTCCTTGTGTTTTGCCTTTTAGAGATTAAAATACAAGAGGGGAAGGATTTCCAGCTGCCCACTCCCGCCCACTTCATTTGCCTTTCACAACAATCAGGGAACACGGAGGTAGAATTCTTTCTCCCCTACTCCAGGGATAAGAATTAGATATCATAATGAAATTTCTGTTGAAATGTGGTAAAATTAAGAAAGCAGTAGCTGACCTGACATCCTTTTCCAGGGTCACTTTACCGTTTTGGTCAACCTTTCGATGTTTCTCAGATAAACTGTTCCTTGTTTCCTTAGCTGTGGTGTAGGCTGTTTTTGTACATATTCTCTTGTTCATATTGGTCCTGTGTTCTTGAAAATGGCTTAAAATACAGCCAAATGCTTGGAGCTAGTGTGTTTATTTTTCTAGTGAGTTTTAGATTATCTGGGAGTGGACTTGGCAGGGAATGGAACCATGGAAGAGGAGGTGAGTCATTGAGTGGGAGAGGGGGTGAAGGTTTTGGGAGTGATGAAGAATGTATGGAAAGAGAGAACATTATCTGAGAGAGCAAAAATGGGTATGTTTGAAGGAATAGTGGTTCCACCAATGTTATATGGTTGTGAGGCAGGGGCTATGGTTGGGGTTGTGCAGGGGAGGGTTAATGTGTTGGAGGTGAAATGTTTGAGAACAGTATGTGGTGTGAGGTGGTTTGATTGAGTAAGTAATGTAAGGGTAAGAGAGATGTGTGGTAATAAAAAGAGTGTGGTTGAGAGAGCTTCCATGGTTCCATTAGCTGCCAAGACCACTCCCAGGTTTATAAAAAAAAACCTCTTCCTCCAATTTTTCTCCATTCAGACTCGCATTCCAACTAACTTGTCCCTCAACCCTACTGAACCTAATAACCATACTGTTATTCACATTTACTCTCAACTTTCTCCTTTCACATACTTCTCCAAACTCAGTCACCAACCTCTGCAGTTTCTCACCCAAATCAGCCACCAGCACCTTATCATCAACGAACAACACTTGACCACTTCCCAGGCCCTCTTATCCCCAACAGACTGCATACTTGCCCTCTCTCCAAAACTCTTGCATTTACCTCCCTAAACACCCAATCCATAAACAGATTAAACAACCATGGGTACATTACACACCTCTGCTGCAGACCAATCTTCACTGGGAACCAGTCACTCTCCTCTTTTCCTACTTGTACACATGCCTTACACCCTTGATAAAAAACTCCTCACTGCTTCTAGCAGCTTACCTCCCACACCATATATTCCTTAGACCTTCCTCAAAGACTCTATCAACCCTGTCATATGCCTTCTCCAGATCTATAAATGCCACATACAGATCCATCTGTTCTTCTAAGTATTTCTCAAATACATTCTTCAAAGCAAACACCTGATCCACGCATCCTCTACCACTTCTAAAATTACACTGCACCTCCCCAATCTGATGCTCTGTTCATGTCTTCACTCTCTCAATCATTACCCTCCCATACACTTTTCCAGGTATACTCAACACTTATACCTTTGTAGTTTGAACACTCACCTTTATCCCTGTTGCATTTGTACAGTGGCACTATACATGCATTCCGCCAGTACTCAGGCACTTCACCACGACCCATACCTACATTGCACACCACCCTGACCAATACACCATACATCTGCCACTCTATCATTAAACACAGTCAACAATCCTTCAATATACTCACCCCATCTCCTCCTCACTTCATCACTACTTGTTATCACTTTCCCCCTTGCCCCTTTCACCGATGTTTCCATTTGTTCCCTTGTCTTGTGCATATTATTTACCTCCTTCCAAAACATCTTTTTATTCTCCCTAAAGTTTAACCATACTCTCTCACCCTAACTCATTTGCCCCCTTTTTCAACCTTTGCACCTTCTTCTTGACCTCCTGCCGCTTTCTCTTATACATCTCCCAGTCATTTGCACTCCTTTCTTGTAAGATTGTCCAAATGCCTATTTTTTCTCTTTCACTAACAACTTCATTTCTTCATCCCACCACTCACTAGCCTTCCTAATCTGCCCACCTTCCACCTTTCTCATGCCACATGTATCTCCTGCACATGCCATCACTGCTTCCTTAAATACATTCCATTCCCCATCCACTCCCCACACTTCACTTGCTCTCACCTTTTGCCATTCTACACTCAGTCTCTTATGATATTTCTTCACACAAGTCTCCTTTCGAGGCTCACTTACTCACACCACTCTTCTCCTAGACATTCTCTCATCTTTTCTGAAAAGCTCTACAAATCATCACCTTTGCCTCCTCAAGATAGTGATCAGACATCCAACCAGCTGCCCTTCTCAGTACATTTACATCCAAAAGTCTCTTTTACAATGCTATCAATTAATACATAATCCAATAAAGCCTGTTGACCATCTCTTCTACTCACATCCGTATACTTGTGGATATCTCTCTTTTTTTAAAACGGGTATTCCCAATCACTAGTCTTCTTCCAGCACACAAATCCACGAGCTCTTCACCATTTCCATTTACAACACTGAATACCCCATGTGTACCAATTATCCCCTCAACTGCCACATTACTCACCTTTGCATTTAAATCACCCATCACTAATACCCAGTTTCGTGCCCCAAAACTGCTGACGCTCTCACTCATCTACTCACAAAACACTTGCCTCTCATGATCTTTCTTTTCATGACCAGGTGCATAAGCACCAATGATCACCCATCTCTCACCATCCACTTTCAGTTTTACCTACATCAATCTTGAATTCACTTCCTTACACTCTATCACACACTCCCACAATTCCTGCTTTAGGAGTAATGCTACTCCTTCCTTAGCCCTTGTCCTCTCAGCAACTCCTGATTTCACTCCTAAAACATCTCCAAACCATTCTTTCCCTTTACCCTTTAGCTTCATTTCACTCAAAGCCAGAACATCCAGGTTTCTTTCCTCAAACATGCTATCTATATCTCCTTTCTTCTCATCTTGATTACATCTACATAAATTTAGACACCCCAAACTGAGCCTTTGAGGAGGATGAGCACTCCCTGCCTGACTCCTTCTTCTGTTTCCCCTTTCAGAAATTAGAATACAAGGAAGGGGGGGGGGTTCCAGCCCCCCGCTCCCACCCTCTTTAGTTGCCTTCTACGACATGCAGTGGAAATTGTGGGAAGTATTCTTTCTTCTCTTTCCCTAGGAATACTAGGTCAAATAATGAACGAGCAAACACCAAAGAAAAAGAAAACAAATACTAAATGGGAAATACTTGGGGACAGAAAACTATGGATGAATAGAATAGCATAGAAAAAGAAGAAAAGGATAATAACAAAAAATAAAAGAATTGGATGATAACATATAGAATGCAGATGTAGAAATAATGATATCCCCTAGAAGATGAAAGAAATTGAAAGAAGAAAGAGCCATAAGAGCACAGAAAGTAATGCAAGGGCACTATTCACATCCATGAAGAAAGCAAAAAAGAAGAAAACAGGAATTGGACCCTTTGAGGTAGGAGATGAATATGATACTGACCCCAAAGAAATTTGTAGGATGTCTGGATGTTCTGAGAAATTTTGCAGTGATCTTTTAACCACTATGATGAGAATGCATTCATAGATAACTAAAGATGATACAATCAGAGATATTTATCAGCTAAGGAAAAATTCAGTTCCAAAGTTAGATGGATACCAGTCTTATTCCTCAGAATGACAAAAACAGCTACAGCTAAACCAAAGATGTTATCATTAAGGCATAGTCTGGTTGAAAGTTGAATTGCTAAAATTCACAAATTGGCATGTGTAATAACATCAGTATACAAAGGAAGATCCATGCTAATACCTAAACAATACAGATGAGTTTGCTTAACTTTGCATTTAAAAAAATAGTCTTTGAGAGAGTGATTAAAGGACATATATAAAACCATATAATCAAGAATCAACAACAGCTACATAAACAAAGGCCAACATAGATTTATATCAGGAAAAATAGGCAAACTAAATTATTAGCTCATGCCAATAACATATTTGAAAGTTCAGTATGAAGAAAAAGAATGAGCACTGTTTTTCTTGACTTTGCAAAGTATTTTACAAGTAAATCACACAGTAAATCAATGAATTCTACTGTAGAAATTAGCTGAACACAACATTAAGGGTAAGACAGAAAGATGGGTTAATGAACTCCTAATTGACTGAAAGCTCAAAGTGGTGTAAGGAGGAAGATGCCCTATCTTGGAAATCACAGGCAATGGTATTTGCCTCAGTACTGTTTATAATTATCCCTGAGGTAGGGGAGAAAGAATTCTACCTCCATATTCCCAAGTATCATAGAAGGTGCCTAAAGGAGTAGGGAGGGGGGACAGGAAACACTCCCCTTTTTGTATTTCAATTTTAAAAGAGGAAACAGAAGGAGTCAAGCAGGGACTGCTTATCCTCCTTGAAGGCTCAGATTTGGGTGTCTGAATGTGTATGGATGAAATCAAGATGAGAAGAAAAGATAGGTAGTATGTTTGAGGAAAGAAACCTGGATGTTCTGGCTCTGTGTAATGAAGCTCTAGGGTAAAGAGGAAGAATGGTTTGGAAAAGTCTTGGGAGTGAAGTCCGAGGTTGGTGAGAGGACAAGAGCTAAGGAAGGAGTAGCACTTCTTCTGAAGCAGGATTTCTGGGAGTGTGTGATAGAGCGTAAGAGGGTGAATTTTAGATTGAGATGAGTAAAACTGAAAGTTAAATGTGTTTGATGATAGAGAATGGTAAATATAGGGTGCTTGGTTCGGGGTGGTATGTAAAGTGAGAGGTTCAAGGAGAGTGGTTTGGTGAAAAGAGAAGAGGTGGTGAAAGCCTTGTGGAAGACGAAATCTGGCAAGGCAGCGGGATTAGATGGTATTGCAGTTGAATTTATTAAGAAAGAGGGTGACTGTATTGTTGATTGGTTGGTAAGAAAATTCATTGTATGAATGGATCATGGTGAAGTGCCTCAGGATTGGCAGGATGCATGTAGAGTGCCACTGAATGAAGGCATAGGGGATAAAGGTGAATGTTTAAATTACAGAGGCATAAGTTTGTTGAGTACATCTGGAAAATTATATTGAAGGGTTTTGACTGAGAGGGTGAAGGCATGTACAGAGCATCAGACTGGGGAAGAGCAGTTTGGTTTCAGAGGTGGTAGAGGATGTGTGGATCAGTTGTCTGCTTTGAAGAAAGTGTCTGAGAAATACTTAGACAAAGTGATAGATTTGTGTGTAGCATTTATGGATCTGGAGAAGGCATATGATAGGATTGATAGAGATGCTTTGTGGAAGGTTTTAAGGATATATGGTGTGGGAGGTAAGCTGCTAGAAGCAGTGAGAAGTTTTTTATCAAGGTGTAAGGCATGTGTACGAATAGGAAGAGAGGAGAGTGATTGGCTTACAGTGAAATGTTGGTCTGCGACAAGGGTGTGTGATGTCACCATAGTTGTTTAATTTGTATATGGATGGGGTAGTTAGGAAGGTAAATGAAGAGTTTTGGAGAGGGGCAGGTATTCAATTTGTTGGGGACAAGAGGGCCTAGGAAGTGAGTCATTTGTTGTTTGCTGATGATACAGCACTGGTGGCAGATTTGAGTGAGAAATTGCAAAAGTTGGTGACTGAGTTTGGAAAAGTGTGTGAAAGGAGAAAATTGAAAGCAAATGTAAATAAAAGCAAGGTTATTAGGTGCAGCGGGGTTGAGGGACAAGTTAGTTGGGATGTAAGTTTGAATGGAGAAAAATTGGAGGACGTGAAGTGTTTTAGATATTTAGGAGTGGACTTGGCAGCAAATGGAATCATGGAAGCGGAAGTGAGTCATATGTTGGGGGAGGAGGCGAAGGTTCTGGGAGTGGTGAAGAATGTGTGGAAAGAGAGAACTTTATCTTAGGGAGCAAAAATGGGTATGTTTGAAGGAATAGTAGTTCCAACAATATTATATGGTTGCAGGGCATGGGTTATAGACTGGGTTTTGCAGAGGAGAGTGGATGTGTTGGAAATGGAATATTTGAGGACAATATGTGTTATGAGGTGGTTTGATGAAGTTAATAATAAAAGGGTTAAAGAGATGTGTGGTAATAAAATGAGTATGGTTGAGAGAGCAGAAGAAAGTATATTGAAATGGTTTGGACATATGGAAAGAATGAGTGAAGAAAGGTTGACAAAGAGGATATATGTGTCAGAGGTGAAGGGAACAAGGAGAATTAGGAGACCAAATTGGAGGTGGAAGGATGGAATGAAAGAGATTTTGAATGATCGAGGCCTGAACATGCAGGAGGGTGAAAAACATGCACAGAATAGCATGAATTGGAATGATGTGGTATACTAGGGTCAACATGCTGTCAGTGTACTGAACCAGGGCATGTGAAACATCTGGGTTAAAACATAGAAAGGTCTGTGGGGCTTGAATGTGGATACGGAGCTATGGTTTTGGTGCATTACGCATGACAGCAAGAGAATGAATGTGAGCGGATGTGGCTTTTCTCTGTACGTTTCCTAATCCTACTTCGCTGTTGCAGGGGTTGGTGATGCTGTGTCCTGTGGTGAGGGGTGGCAATGGAAAATGGATAAAGGAGAGAGAGTGGATGGATCTTTCTTTGTCTGTTTCCTGGTGGTACCTTGCTAACATGGAAAATGGTGATCAATTATAATAAAATAAATAATAACTAATCATAATAATGATATCAAACATCAACAGCACAGTAAAGAAAAATAAAGTAAGGAGATTTCCTGATGACACAAGAGTAATGCTGATCAAATTGAAATGTAAAAAGACTTGGACAAATTTGCTAATGGGGGGAGTGAACGTGATGGAATTTACTGAAACTAAATTTGAAAAAAAGTTATGGAGCAAATGAGAAGACATTGGTGACACCAGATAAAGGCCCAAAAGAGAGACTGATAAGAAGTTGAAGAAATGTAAAAATTTGGGTTTCATCATAACTGAGAAACTAGAATTCAGAGAACATACTGAGAACAGAACACAAATGAGCCAAGTGATGAGGTATATGATTCTAAAGAACTTTCACTACAAGAGAAAGAAAACTATTGATGAGATTGTGTAATGTATATATAGGAAGCAATAGGGAACCCTCCATTGTTTTATTGTCACCAAAGACACAAAAAGAAATATACAAAATAGAGAAAATTTAGAACTTCTCAAGCAAAATCAAATGGATGGAACAAATGAACTATCATGAATGGCTGAAAGAACTACAACCATAGCCTAGATAGAAGAGAAATATATATATGATAATCTACACACTGCAATAAGTTGAAGGTATACAAAAAATGTATTAAACCTGAAAGCTTCACAGCAAGAAAGATTCAGAGTTATTAAGTCTTGAAGAATAACATGGAACATACCAAAAATAAATTAGGCAAAAATATATGACCGACCAACCAGGAAATTAGAATGGCTATTCAATATACTGCTAAAAGAATTAAGAAACATACAGGGGACAACTGCAGAAAAATTCAAAAGAATACTTGACATATGTTTGAAATCAATCCCAGATGAACCAAGAATACATAATCATATAATGCAGGTGGCAGCTAGGAAGAAATCTTATTCATTAAGTGAGGTGTGCAGAGAATGCTCTGTGCTAGCCCTCCCATCTTGGCAGATTCTTGTCACAGGTACTCATAAGTAGGTAGGCACTCTTTCTATCTCCTTTTCATTTGTTACTCTTGACAGAAACTCTACCAAACCCTCTTTTTTTGACCTTCTCCACCCCCCTTCCTCAGCATATTTCAACTACATAATTCTGTGTCAAATGTTACCCTCAGAGGCCTTACCCTAGCATTATGCTTCTATATCTCCATTCTCCAGACTTCTGTTACATTTTGATATGCATTTGTCAAGTTCATTGCATGAGTAGAGTTTTAATGTGTTCCCCTTCTCTCGCATCCCTTTTCTCTTTGTTTGGAAGATTGTCCTCTCCCGGCCCAAAGGCTTATGTACAAATTCATTCATTTGTGTAGTTACTCACCTTTCTGTTATATCCTGCAATTATTCTGTGTCCTTCTCCTTATTCTTAATCTTATTCAAAATCTGCTTTTTTACCACTACTCAGCTGTCTGGATAAAACTGTGCCTTCTCAAGTCTTACATCCATTGTAACACATGTTTCTGTGACCGCCTTGTCTCTGACTGTATTCACTGCCTCTTTCATGATTTTCTTCAATGTTTCATTCAGCCTGTTTGCTTCAGAGTCCTTAGACTCCTCTTTAATTACCTCTGCTTTGTGGCTATCTGCTGCTCCAAATTAAGCCGTAGATTTTGCTTCTCTTCCCTTATATTTTTTCTGCAAAGTGTACCCATAAGAAAAGCAACTTCTATTGTCCGTATTTTGGTGTTAGGTTTTCTTTCAGTTAAATTCAGTTTATCCACCTCTAGTGCTCTCTTTCATCTTTCATATTTCCTAGCAATGGCCTTTAATGTCTTCACCTTGTCCAAAAGGTGGTATAATCTAAGCATAATTTCATTAATTTTAGATATTCTATGGGTGCTATCATCTGTCATGTATTTCAGTCCCTCCCCCATAGTCATTCCTACTCTCCCTTGACAAAACATCAAAATTAATTTCTTTATTCTATTTGATTTCCCCTTTCTACTTTCTGTCAACAAACAAGATGATTGATATCTGGGGAAGATTAGAGATAAGCTTTCTGGGGGATTTGATAACAAGCTCAATCTATCTTGGCCAGAATGGCTGGTCTTAATTTTTCCTGCCTTGGTTTTGAGCTCCTATTTGCCTGTACTGGTAATAAGAGAGCTAAGTTACAAGGAAAGGTTAAGGCTTTAGATATACCCTCCTTGGATGAGAAAAGAGTGAAAGATGACCTGATCATAATCTTTAAGTTTTCAAAAGAAAATGATGATGTGGACAATGAACAGTTCTTTGAGAGATGTAGGGATAGATCAACCATAGGGCATAAAATTAATTAAGAAACTTGTTAATAAGGATATAATGAAATGCTTTTATGGTATGAGTAGCAAATGAATGGAAAGCAGTGATTGAAAACATGTTTAATGCAGACAGAATACGTAAATCTAAGAGGTTGTATGACCGCAGAGAATGCTCAAGAGTTAGAGCCCCACAAGTGAAAAATTTCTTCCTCATGCAGTAGAAATAGGTAATTATATAATTGCACATCCTGATTGTTACAGAAGCCTCAAAAAGGTAGAAAGGATTCTCGGGGCAGGAAGCAAAGTATCAGAAGCAATGTGTGTGTGTGTGTGTGTGTGTGTGTGTGTGTGTGTGTGTATTTTCTTTTCATACATATTTGCCATTTCCTGCATCAGCAAGGTAGAATTAAGAACAGAGGACTGAGCATTAGAGGGAAAATCCTCACTTGGCCCCCTTCTCAGTTACTTCTTTTGGTAAAAACTGGAGGGTAGGGTTTCCAGCCCCCCGCTCCCACCCCTTTTAGTTGCCTTCTAGGATACGCAAGAAATATGTGGGGAGATTTCTTTCTTCTCTAACCTAACTTAACTACAAGGTACCCCAACTCTCACTTTAATGGTCACAGTCGGTCAGGCCAGCAGTGAGAAGTATATGAGGCTAAGCACCAGACTGTACCCTGGATGTGATGGGATTTAAATATTGGCATCTGATGAGGTGGATTATCTCCACGAAACATGCTGTGCCACATATATTGAAATAAATTACATGTTCAGTAAAACTATATGAACTCCTACTGATGTGCGATTTCACCTTCATATATATATATATATATATATATATATATATATATATATATATATATATATATA
>JAYMFT010038819.1:0-15696 GCA_038088735.1 Panulirus argus | reverse complement strand
TTCCCATTTGTTCTCTTGTCTTACGCACATTATTTACCTCCTTTCAAAACATCTTTTTATTCTCCCTAAAGTTTAACAATACTCTCTCACCCCAAGTCTCACTTGCCTTCTTTTTCAACCTTTGCACCTTCCTCTTCATCTCCTGCCGCTTTCTCTTATACATCTCCCAATCATTTGCACTCTTTCCTTGTAAGTATCATCCAAAAACCTCTTTTTTTTCTCTTTCACTGATAACTTTACTTCTTCATCCCACCACTCACTACACTTCCTAATATGCCCACCTCCGACCTTTCTCATGCCACATGCATCTCTTGCACATGCCATCACTGCTTCCCTAAATACGTTCCATTCCTCATCCACTCACCTCACTTCACTTGCTCTCACCTTTTGCCATTCTGCATTCAATCTCTCCTGATATTTCTTCACACAAGTCTCTTTTCGAAGCTAACTTACTCTCACCACTCTCTTCTCCCCGACATTATCTCTTCTTTTTTTGAAACCTCTACAAATCTTCACCTTCTCCTCCACAAGATAGTGATCAGACATCCCACCAGCTACCCCTCTCAGTACATTTACATCCGAAAGTCTCTCTTTTACACACCTATCAATTGATATATAATCCAAAAATGCCCACTGACCATCTCTTCTACTTACATATGTATACTTGTGAATATCTCTTTTAAAGCAGGTATTCCCACTCACTAGTCTTTTTCCAGAACACAAATCCACATGCTCTTCAACATTTCCATTCACAACACTTAATACCCCATGTGCACCAATTATACCCTTAAATGCCACATTACTCACATTCACATTTAAATCACCCATCACTATACCTGGTCTCATGCACCAAAACTGCTGGCGCACTCACTCAGCTGCTTCCAAAACACTTGGATCTCAAGATGTTTCTTCTCATGACCAGGTGCATAAGCTACAATGATCATCCATCTCCTGCCATTCACTTTCAGTTTTACCCACATCAATCTAGAATTTAATTTCTTTCTATCACACATATGTAGTGCTACTCCTTCCTTAACTCTTGTCCTCTCACCAACCACTGACTTTACTCCCAAGAAGTTTACAGGCCATTCTTCCCCATTACCCTTGAGCTTCGTTTCACTCAGAGCCAGAACATCCAGGTTTCTTTCCTCAAACATACTACCTATCACTTCTTTCTTTTCATCTTGGTTACATCCACACACAGTCAGACACCCCAATCTGAGCCTGCGAGGAGGATGAGCACTCCCCACTTGACTCCTTCTTCTGTTTCCTATTTTTGAACTTGAAATACAAGAAGGGGAGGGTTTCCAGTTCCCCACTCCCACCCCCTTTAGTCGTCTTCTATGCCACATGGGGAAAACATGGGAAGTATTCTTTCTCCCCTAAGTCCAGGGATATATATATATATATATATATATATATATATATACATATGTATCTAAGCTCCCTTCTTTTGGCTTTCCTCCCTCACTTTGCTCCCTCATCTTTAGCTTCCTCTCCAGTCTATCTTTCTCAGTGGTTGGTAGTTGATGGATCAGTCTCCCCTTCTTTCTCCATCAACAGCAGTGTCCCACAATGTTCAGTTTTATCCCCTACACTTTTTCTCCTTTTTATTAGCGATTTTCTCTCTTTCCCAAATAACGAAATGCAATTATACGCTGACGATTGAACACTGCATTCTTCCTCATCCTTCAAATCAGCTCCTTCTTTCACATGATTTGCATCTCGTCTTGACACAACTTCCTCAATAAACTCAGACATGGACAAGATATCTCAGTGGGGTAGACATAATCTGGTAAAGTTTAATGTCCCCAAGATCCAGTCTCTACCCATCTCTCTATTGAAAACTCCACACAACTTTCCCCTCTCCTTTGAAGGTTCTGTAATTCCACCTCTTGACTTGTTATTATTGTAGCATCCACTCTTTCTTGGAAACCCCACTTTACAGAAATAGATAAGTCTGCCTCTAAGAAACTGGGAGTCCTGCTTAGATGGTAAAATTTCTTTTCTTCTGAAGAGTTACTCTGTTTATACAAAAGATTGATCCATCCTTGTACTGAGTACTGCACTCACATTTGAGGAGGTTTTAACTCTGCATCCTTACTTGACAGAGTTGAGTCGAAAGTGGTCCGACTTTTAAACTCTCCTAGACTAACTTCTGAACTTGACCTGCTTGCCTTATGCCATAATGTTGGTTCACTATCCCCCTTCTGTAGATATTACTTTGGTTTTTGCTCCCGAGAGCTACCTGCTTGTGTGCAATACTCGGCAAGCTGCTGTTTCACATGATTAATGTGTGGCCATTAGGAACTCATAAGTGGGCAGCTTTGACAACTGTTTCTTTTCCTACACCTAAAAGCCTTGGAACTCTATTCTCTTCATGTCTTTCCCAATAGCCTATGACCTGGCATATTTTAAAAGACAAGTTTTTCACCTCCTCCAAAATTTATAAATGCTTTCCCTTGCCTCATCTTTTTCCCTTTCATAATCCTTTCCATGCTTCATATGAGGCTGGCCTCAATGTGGACTTTTGTCAAAGACTGCAGCCTTCAATATAAGAAAAATAAAAAGTGAAAATATAGCATTGAGATGGCCTTGATTAGAGCATTCAGTTGCTTGAATTTATCTAACTATATTTATCTATATCTCTGATGCCCGTTCCCTCCGAGAATTCCCATCAAGGGGTGGCCTTGGCAAAAAGAGTCTCCATTTATCCCTGTACTTACATGCCTCCCTGGCATACAGCATTCCATGCATTCTTCTACTATTTCTTTCCCTACAGTATTCATCCGCCCTTTTGCCCTTATCACAGGAGGTCTTCCACTCACACCAACCCTTTCAACTGTACTATCATACGCTATCCTTGTAAACTCCCACTCTTGCATTCTTTCCACACGCCCAAACCACCTCAAAGCATTACTTTTACCCATTCTACCACTCCACAATTTACATCCTTTGCATTCCCTGCCACACCACATCTCTCATACACCCTTCCATTTCTTTCTTCATTCCATCTACTCACACCAAATGCTCTTCTCAAATAGCTCATTTCCACAGCCTGGATTTTTGACCTCTGTGCCTCATTCTATGTCCATGTTTCGGCTGCATAAGTCAGGGTTGGGAGGACTACGCTGTCCCTTAATCCTCTCTTCACTTCCATATTTACACCTCTACCTTTCATTATTCTATTAAGGGACCCAATGACTCTTGTACCCTGTACTGCTCTCTCCCTTATCTCTCCTTCCATATCACCACACTTACCTAAGAGAGCTCTCAGATACCTAAATTCCCTCACTTCTTCCAATCTTTTTACCTCCATTTCCACATCACAATTTAACACACTTTCTTCTTTCACTCTATATGGTTTTGCAAAATATATACTTTCACTCTGTTTCCTTTCAAACACTATTACTTTATTTCTACTTGCATTTACCTTAAATTGCCTATGCTTACACACATCATAAAACACACTTACAACTTTCTGCAACTCCTCTTCACTCTTAGCAAAGAACACAGTATCATCCGTAAACAGGCTTGCCATTAGCCGCCATATCTCACTGCCATACTCCATCTCTGCACCTCTTTTCCCTAGTTTTGCTTTCATCTCTCTTACCACTCCATCCATACACACTATATCAAAAAGCCATGGTGACATCACACAGCCCTACCTTACACCCAAATGTATGCTAAAACTTTCGCTCAGCTCTCCATCCACTCATACAACACATTTGCCCCTCTATAGAAGAATTTTACACCATCCACCAGTTTTCCATCTATAACATATATCCTTAACACATCCTACAAAGCATTCCACTTGACTCTGTCATGCGCTTTCTCCAGATCCATAAAAACTGCATACAATTTCTTACCTTTCGCTACATACTTGTCCACAGTCATCTTTACAACAAAAATCTGATCCATACATCTCCTACCTTTCCTAAAACCCCCTTGCTCTTCACTTACTCTGCATTCAGTTGCTTCCATCACCCTGTCAATTAATATTCTTGCATACACTTTCTCTGGTATACTTAACAGACTTATTCCCCTATAATTGCTGCATACATCCTTAGCACCTTTTCCCTTGAATAAAGAAATAATAATATCTTTCCCCCAATCCTCAGGCACAACCTTCTCCCCTATAATTCAACATTTCAACCATAATCCCATCCACTCCAGGTGTCTTTCTTACCTTCAGCCTCATTATTGCTGTTCTTACCTTCCTCTTTGTTATAGGCCCCTTCACTTGTATCCTCTTCCTTCCATCTTCCATACCCATGCATGTAACAACTGCTGCATCCCCTTCTCCCACATTCATCAATTCTTCAAAATACTCTTTCCATCTTCCATTCACTTCCTCCTTTTGATTCAGCAATTCCCCTTCCTAACTTCTCACATCAACATTTCCACTCTTACATCCACCTCTTTCCTTTTTCACCTCCTTCCAATATAGTTTCTTATTATCCCAAAACTTTTCTCTTAACTTTCTTTCAAATCTTAATCTACTCCTCCTTTGCTTTCCTCTATCAGCTTCTTAAATCCTTCTTACATATTTTGTATTCTTTCCTCCTCCTTTGCTGAAATTCCACTGGTACATTCCTATTAAGCAATCTACCAAATGCCTTTTTCTTCTATTCCACAACATTTCTAATCTCTTGTGTACCATCTATTGCCCTTTTTATTTCTATATCTCACTGCCTTATATCCACCTACTGATTTTAAAACCTTTAATGGTATTTCTCAAAACATTTTAAACACCTCCTTCACACATGACTGCATTCCTATATTCACTACACTTTCATCTAAGCTTTCACTTATCTTCTTTTCATACTCCTCCCTGTATTTTTCCTGATTCATCTTCTCGCTTGCCAACATTTGTAGCTCTCCATTCTTCCAAACACCATACCTCCACTTCTCCCTGATCCTCATCCCCACAAGAAGTGCAAAATGGTCAGTGTCTCCAAAGAATCCTTTCATGACTCTAGCATCCAGCATAGCCTTTCTCAATGTTCCATCCAATGTCACATAATCAATCAAAGCCTTTTGCTCTTCTCTTCCATCATTCCTCATCCATGCATATGTGTGGATCATCTTGTGCTGAAAAAGGTGTTTGCAAGGAATAAACTTCTCTCAGCACAAATGTTCACAAGATAACTTCCATTCTAATGTACTCCAGGAATTCCTCATTTACCAGTTATCTCACCATTTTCATCACATCCTACTTTCGCATTCATATCACACAATATGACCACATTTCTCTTATTCTCAAAACTGTTTATACTGTCATTCAAATTTTTCCAGAAAATCTTCATTTCATCCTTACCTCATACAGTCTTCATATTCACAGGCACATACATACCCATGCATACTTCACAATCCCAATCTTTCCTTTCACACACACTATTCTTGATCCATTCCATCCATGCTCTGTAACATCCTCCGATACTCTTGGTGATAGCAGAATTGCACATCCATCTTTTCCTCTCCCCCAATAATTTTCACTCATTCCCATCCATACCACACCTTCTATGCCCTCCCATAACTTGCATTCATCATTTCCATTTTCACCCTACACAACCTGCCCAAGGATATGGGTTTCCCCAATCCCCAGCACATCCACCCTACAACTTTTAAACCTCTCCACAATCTCCCTCCTTTTACTCTCACCAGTCATTCCATTCACATTCAGTGCCATTTCCATCAATTGCCCGTCTCTTTTAACCCTCAGCATAAATGGCAGACTCCAGTGCCACTTGCTAGCCTTTTGTGCCTCACCCTTGACAGCTCACTAGTAGAGTGCAACTCCAGCACAGTGTTCCCAGAGGCAGTGATGCTCCAAAATTGTCAAAAAAAAAATAAAAGTAACACTACACCTCAGGAGCTTATCCAAATCTAAAACTATTGCCCCGATGAAATTGAGCAGCACCTCCCCCTTTAGTACCACACCTAAGGGGTGTAATAACGAGGTCACCATGAGAAGGCGGGGTGAGACTTGGCTACTCTAGTTAAACCAGACTACCCCTCAAAGTGCTGAAACTTAATAACTTATCCCAATTTTAAGCCTTTTTTTATTTTCACAGTAGCAGCACCTCCTACCTCATTGGTTACTATACTGCCACTGCTGAATTACCCCAGCTGAAAAAAAATCGACATTCATATATCACAAGACTCAGGTTTCTATGACAGAAATGTGAATTTGGAAACTGTAAAGAAAATGAGATGAAAGGTCAGTTAATATTAAGATGCTCAGATCACTCTCTTCATGAGAAAGTATTCAAAGAGGATGACCTTACCTTTGATGCAGCTTTCAAAACCTGTGTGGCATACCAAGTATCAGAAAAGCAGATGTCAGTATTTCAAGGTGAAGGATTGGAGGCTGTCAACAAGGTGACTGAAGAAACCCATGAAGAAGACAAATGAAGAAAGCCAACATGGTGACCATACCTGGACCAAGAACAGATGCAAGTTCTGTGGCAACCAAAATATTTGGAAGAGAGAAGAATCCCAGCATATGGTAAGACCAGTAGTAAGTGCAACAAGAAGAATAACTTTACAACTAAATGTAGAATAAAACCAGACAAGAGTTCTAGAAGTATGGTCAATGGTATTTAAGAGGGTGCAGATGCAAAAGACAACCCCAGTGTCCAGCATGTTATGAAGCTTTGAACATGATGCAGCAACAAGGCTTTCATGACATCTACAGAGGTAGGCACTAAGGATGTGAAGTCTCATGTTTATTGGCACAAGCATGAATGTTATTCCCCAACATATGGTGCCTGACAACCAGTTAAAGCCCTGTGATAAAGTGATGTACATGTGGAATTCTACTACGGTAAGCCCTATGGGAAAGTATAGAATAATCATGTCAACTGTAAGACTAAAAAGAAATATTCAGCAGACTTTTTTGTAGTAGAACAGGAACTTGTACCAATTTTGGGTACCAGAGCATTAGAAGAGATGTTAAGCTAATTCTTAAGTCATCACCTAAGCCAGTAGCAATATCACCATGTAAAGTGTCAATCAGTGTTAAACAAAAGGTTCATAATATGTCTAGTAAATTATACAAAATGAGAGTCATGGCCACAGTGGATAAATCAGCAGAATGGGTTTGCCATATGGTTATTGGAAGCAAGAAATCAGGTGACATTAGAATTTCTATTGACTCACAAGCACTGAATAAAGACCTGAAAAGAGAAATGCATCCACTACCACTTATTTATGATGTATTATCTGACCTTTCAGAGGCTAGATTGTCTTCAAAGTCTAGTCTAAGCAATAGTTACTGGCATTGTGTATCAGATGATCAGTCAAGCTATCTTACTATATTTCAGACACTACTAGGAATGTATAGGTAGTGAATATTACCATTGGGCTTGGCTATGAGAAGTGAAATATTCCAAAAGAGGCTGAATGCAACCATGGAGGGTCTGAAAGGAATTGTATGTGTGGCTGATGACATTCGTCTATGGTATTAGAGACAATGAATCTGATAATCCTGGTAATAATTTGTGTAAACTGTTACAGAGAGATGTAGGTAGCAAGGGATCAAGCTCAACAATTATAAGAGAGAACAGAAGAAGTGTAAGATTTCTTTTTTAGGACATAAGGTATATAAGTATGGTTTGAAAACAGATCCTAATAAGATAGCATCCATTGTAAGATGAAAACCCCATAAAATGGGACTTAAAGGTACTGAGATTAGTAGGAATGGTGAATTACTTAGCCAGATTCTTACCTAAATTGTCTGATGTAATGGAGCTTATCTGTCAACTAGTTAAGGAAGATGTTGAATAGCAATGGGGAAGAGCTTATCCATCAACTAGCTAATAAAGATGTTGAATGGCAATGGGTAATAATACAGGTTGAAGCTCTACAAATGGTCAAACAGTTAGTGACATCCTCTCCAGTGCTAGCTTTCTAAGACCAAAACAAACCACTTGTTATTCAATGTGATACTAGTCTGACAGGCTTAGGTGCTATATCAATGCAGGAGGATAAACAGATTATTTTGCAAGCAGAGCATTAACTTCTACAGAGACTGGGTATGCACAGATAGAGAAAGTAAAGTCAGTAGCTATATTTACACTGACAAAGTTTCATCAGGATACATTTGGTAGACTGTAACATCCCCTCTACTTTACAGGAATAGCTAAGTCTGCCTCTAAGAAACTGGGTGTCCTGTTCAGAAGCCGAAACTTCTCTTCTAAACAGTTGCTCCATTTATACAAGGGATTGGTTCGTCCTTGTATGGAGTACTGCACTCACATTTGGGGTGGCTCTAGCTCTTCATCGTTACTTGATAGAGCTGAGTCGAAAGTGGTCTGACTTGTAAACTGTCCCAAGCTAACTCCCAAACTTAACCCCATGCCCTATACCCTCTTCTATGGATATTGCTTTAGTTTTTGCTCCCGATAGCTGGCTACTTGTATGCCCCCACCACTAGCTAGACCATGCAATACTTGGCAAGCTGCCGCATCACATAATTATTGCGTGGCCATCGGCAACTCAAGAGTGGGCTGTTTTGATGCTTGCTTCTTTCCCTACATGTCAAAGCTTTGCAACTCCCTATCTTCCCATGTCTTTCCTAATAACTATGACCTTGCACATTCTAAAAGACAGGTCTTTCACTTTCTAAGAAATTTTTTAAATACTTTCCCTTGTCTGTTATTTTTCCATTTCATAATTCTCTATATTTCAATTAAGGCCCAGCCTCAATGTGGACTTTTGTCTGTGACTGGAGCCTTCAACATAAAAAAAAAAGAAAATAAGTGACCACAAACCTCTACAGTCAATCGTAAAAAATCTTGACCAAAAGTCAAAGCAACTACACGGTGTGTTGCTATGAATTCACCAGTATGACACAGAACTAGAATTTCAGCCTGGGAGGGATATGCACATTGCAGATTTTCTGTCAAGGACAATGGAGGAGGGCATATGTATGAGAATATAAACATAGCATCTGAAGAAGATAAAAACAACAACAAATGATGAGACAATGAATTTACTCTCATAAATCATAATCTCTGGTGGCGTGAAACCATACTGGCCCTAACAAACTACTGACTTACTTTTTTGTTCAAGAGATGAATTTTCCACATAAAAATAGTTTGATATTCAGTGGAGAAAGGATAGTCATACCTCATGCTTTGCATGCTGAGATAAAGAAGGCATTACACTCAACTCATACAAGTGCAAAAAGCTGTCTGATGCATACATAGATATACAGGCTGAGTATGAATGATAAGATCAAAGAGCACATCGCTTACTGTGAATTATGCAACCAACTCATGGGAGAGAGTAGGAGTCGATTTGACTGAACTGAGGTATCTGACCTTTTCACTGACTGTGAACAATATTAACAAGTTTTGCGAGGCTGATGCGTTAGAGAGGACAAGGACCAGCGCAGTCACTGAAAGCTCACTTTGCAAGATATAGGATTCCATCAGTGCTTATCAGTGACAATGTACCACAATCTATCAGTGTGGAGTTCAGGGGGTTGGCAGACAAGTATGATTTTCAGTACAAGACAAGCAGTACTAAGTACTCTTAGACAAATGGAATGGCTAATTCAACTGTCAAAACTGCTAAGTCTGATCATGAGGGCTTTGACCAGTAGAAACAATCCATATTTGGCCATACTAGACTACAGAAACACTCCTACACAGAATATGAAAATGAGTCCATCTCAAAGAAACACTGGAAGGATACAAACGTTGTTATCAATGTCATCTAAGCTCTTAAAGCCACAAGGGATAAATGTCTCAATAGACAAAAGAAAGAGAAAACTCAGGAATATGAAAAGTGCATGGTACTATAATAAGATAACTAGAGCTCTTCACCCAATAGAAAATGAAGACAAGATTAGGGTCAAACCAAGCTCTTTCGGAAAGACTAGTTAATGAGACCTGAATGATGAACAAAGACCATGAGACAGTATAACAAGAGATATGCAAGACTCAGGTTTGGAGGACTACAAATACAGATGTGAGTGTGCTAAGTAGCATGCAAGACCAGGCTAGGGGTGAAGGAAGTTATAGAGATGTGTCTAGTGCAGTAGGTGAAGTTACCAAGTATAGTGTGAGACCAACTAGAAATGTGCTTCCAGTTAGATTTAACGATTACATTGTAACCAAGTAAATATGTTAGTACATAACAATACCCATATAACTGTTCAGTTAATATTCTTTTTCGTTTCAAATTTAACATATATCAAAATCCTATTATATTTTTGTAATAAACAAGTATTTCTTTAGGTTGATGTATAGACATACAGTACACTACTATGTCTTTCAAAAGAGAAAGAATGCAACAACATTCATACCTATTACAGTCTACCATAGCATGCTTTCAGTAAGAAAGCAGCTACTATTTTTTTCATCCACAAGAATGTAAGCAACCATTTTTGAGAACATACCGAGAAAGTAACAATAGTTTCTCTCTCTCCTCCAAAATATTAAGACTATGTAAGACACATAAACCAGTACAAAAGTAGTGTGCTCTAGAACTGTGCACAAATAGTTTAAGACCACTAAAAATTTTCAAAAACTATTGACAGAGGGATCAGGAGCTTAGCTACTGTCAGGAAACGAGAGATGAACTAGGTTAGTGTTATGAAAAAGAGCAGCATAAAATTGTCATCAATAACAAATTCAGATTTTAGATTAATGGATATATGTGCAACTTCAAACAATGCAGAACTGAAAAACTTAATCTATATAACTCTCCAACAATTTCTAATATACAGCGAATAGCAGAAGACATTGTCACATTCTTTGTCAGCTTTAAAGCATTTTTGTCAACGTCACTTTTAAGATATACCCTGAAATAATGTTTCTTCTATGTGTGGATGGGAGTTTCTTGTTTTCATATACTGAACATAACAGATAGAGACTGGATGTGTGGAAATGAAGCCAATGTTCGTGTGTTCTTGGTGCCAATTTGCTGAAGCTGAAAAAGTTATTCTGTACATGTACATTAAAAAAAGGACATTACAAATACTTATAAAATAGTCTCTTGAATGTGCTTACCATATTATTTTGTGTATCACTCAGGGCTGGGACCAAGCTGATAAAACGATCAGTTGTGGGAGATTCACCATCATCACAAAGACAAAGGCAATAAGAACAATGGAATAAAAATCTCCACCATGAGTCAACTTTCATTTCAGACCCTTCACACGGTCGATTAGGCCCCAGCCGCAGACGATTCTCATATGTGATAGAATCATACCTTCGGTAGGGCTTTTTAGAGAGACATACCCAAGCATCTGCATCATTAAACTGACAGTCATGTATGGTACCCATGCATCGGCGATGTTGACCACAGTATTGTGATGAAGGCATGTAACAGTTTTCACTCTTGGTGTGTTCATAGTAGTTGCAGTTTTGTGAACAAGAGCCACCTGCATTCATATCTACTTCGTTTTCAATATACCCCTGAAAAAAGTTTTATCAGTCAGTATTTACAACTGGAAAAAAATTGTTTAGAATGTCAAATATTTGATTGGATCCTCCTAGTTTTAACCATGTGATTCTACAACTTACCAGTCAGTTTTAGGGATTGTCCATAAATCATGTCATTATTTTCGATCTCCATGTCACACATGGTCACACACAGGCTCCTTACACATACAAAATTAAGACACACACCAAATAATACCCTTTCTTCAATGAAATATTTCTTTCTATGCAATTTAAGTGATCCATGATGGGCCTTACTGCAGTTACTGTCATTTTTCAAGGTGGCACATTTTTGCTTACTATTTTCATCACTGGTGTTTTTGTGATATGCTTTAACAGAAGATGTAATCCACAGCACCTTCACATAAAGTAACAAGACACGGGGTATGAGTGGGGTGGTTCTAGCTCTGTTTCCTTACAAGACAGAGTTGAGTCAAAAGCAGTCCAACTTATAAACTGTATTAGGATAAATTCCAAACTTAACCCCATTGCCCTATGTTGCAATGTTAGTTCACTTTCCCTCTTCTGAAAGTATTATTTTGGTTTTTGCTCTCAAGAGCTGGCTGCTTGTATGCCTCCACCACTAGCTAGACTACACAATACTCAGCAAGCTGCTGCATCACATGATAATTGTGTGGCCATAGGCAATTCAAGAGTGGGCCGTTTTGATACCTGCTTTTTTCCCTAAACGTCGAAGCTTTGCAACTCTCTACCTTCCCATGTCTTTCCCAATAACTATGACCTCGCACATTTCAAAAAACAAGTCTTTCACTTTCTCAAAAATTCATAAATACTTATCCTTTTCTTTTTTTTCTGTTTCATAACTCTCTATATTTCAATTAAGGCCTGGCCTCAATGTGGACTTTTGTCCATGACTGGAGCCTTCAACATATAAAAAAAAATATATAGTTCATGGCAAGCAACTGTTGGATTTCTTTAGAAGAAAATAGTGTCCATCCACTGGATACACTGTTGTTGAAAATGTAAAGGCTGGAAGAGGTTGTAATATGCTGAGGGGATTAGAATAAAAAATGAAGACCTTTGCTTTTAGATAGATTAAGTATATTGAGATGATAAGAGACCAGATAATGACCAAAAGATTTTACAAAAGGAATTGGATAACCTGTGTACAAAGCTGATGAACACAGAGAGTTTTTGTTTACAAGGGAAGAAACTAATAACATAAAAGAAGAAACTGTAAAAGAACTTAGATTCATGAGCAGAATTTTTGCTAAACCTACCTTCACTGCTTTTTTTTTTCTTTCGTTAATCAAAGACATACTTTATACTCTTTTTATCTCTCAAGAACATCAAATTCATGAAAACTACATTTTCAGATGATCTGATAGGGGTTAGATTTTAAGCTGCTTTAATATATTGGAAAATATGACTTACTCCTGATAGATACTTAACCCCTTACATGCTCTAAGTGGATATCTATGTGAGCCAAACAACCCCAGACATAAATCTATGCATCAAGTTTTGCATTTCTGTTTCAAGGCTGCCCACAAGCCTAGATGGTTGCCACAGCGGTAGTGCATGAAAATTTCTCCAAACAGTCATTCATCCTTCAAGCATGCCAGTGATCACTATCTATGTGTTACAGGATGGAGGTATTATGCTTGTGTTGCCACGTCTTCTTAACTTTGTACATGTGTCCCATGCCTTTGCTCCTATGTGTGTATACATACACATGCACACCCTAGTTTATGCCCAGTGCCCATTCTATTGAACAGCCTCTAGGGGAGGATGAATAGCTGGGTGGACAGTGGACCAGCTGCCACAACCAGGATTCAAAACTATGTGGTTTGATCCCAAGCGGCTCATACATGCTGACAGTCATTAACGTTAATGGCTACAATAAAAGACCTATTACACAAGATAAAGCATAATCTAATTAGTTGTCAATTTTTCACTGTTGGTATAATAAGCAGTAAAACCTGTGCATTCAGATATTAACTCCCACACTTATTAGTGTGTTGTGCTGAAACATGACTTCTAGATATTATCAGAGTGGAAGTACTGTATGAAATATACTTTTGAAGAGAATTTTCTTCTCATTTTCATACAAATATGAAATTGTCAGGTTACATACATTTTTTTTTATCCACAGAAAACTGAGATTCACAAGTTTGGAGAGGAACACCAACTAGGGAGTTAAGGAGTTAAAGTTATGAAAACATCTATCAATATAACAGAAACCTTTGGTTTCCTTTATGACAAAATACTTATCAATCTCAAATGAAAAAATCTGTTAGCCATATGATCCCCTAATAGCGGTTAGGTTTTAAGATTATGTTCACAAGACACAAATACTGAAATAAGTAGCATTCTCTCTTCTGCTATTGACTGACCAGCTCTCCATCATGATTTACTCTCTCCCTTCTCCATCTCTCTTCTGCTACTGACTGACCAGCTCTCCATCATGATTTACTCTCTCCCTTATCCATCATTTTATCACCTTTGGCTCCCATCAACTGGTACTTATATTAATTGCCTTTGATGACAGGGTAGCAACTTGCAATGGCCTTATTCCATAGGTTGAAGCATGACATAAACTACAAAACCTTTCCATGTCCTAGTATACAACTTTCACCTCACTAGAGAGCAACAGAAATCATACAGGAGCTACTTGAATCCTATGTGCAACATTTGTGGTTGAAATAAAGGGGGAAGAACTTTGAATCCTAACGGTTTTGGTTAGGGACAGATAGTTAGAAGACTTCCTGCCACAGGGTAATTGGAGATGGCAAGTTTCTTTGCTATAAGCACAGAAACTCACTTTACATTAAGACTGTCCTGGTTCTTGCTGGAAAGTATGTATTGTATGTCAAGATTGGCTATTCTCTTAATGCTTTTGCTGTAGCAGTCAAAAGGAGTCAACTGAACTATTATTATAATTAACCATTGTGATATCAAGCTGCTCTGCCCAGGTCAAAGCCTTTCATTGCATGATCACATTCTAAGGGCTTTCCCCTAAAGTTGTCAAATCAAGCTGCTCTGCCCAGGTCAAAGCCTTTCATTGCATGATCACATTCCAAGGGCTTTCCCCTAAAGTTGTCCAATCTCCATAAGAAATAAGCCAGTCTGATCTTTTCCACCACTATTCTTACTTGAAATGACCAGAAAAGTTTGCTTCCAAGTCATCATGACCTATGAAGTCTTGAAACAACTGCAGACTAAAAACGTGACTCTCCCAATGAGAAAAATTCATCAAGAAGGTTAAAAACTAAATGTACGATGTTCTATTCCCTGGGAGTTATCATGAAACTTTTAGTGAATGCCAAGGTATTTCCCAAGAAAACAAAAACTGTGTCACTTTTTTAAGTCTGTTGAACTGGCTAAGACCTAAGCTTGGTCAAATTTAGCGTTCCTCCCACCCTAAAGTTTTTACATATAATTCAAATATTAAAAAACTCATAAATCAATTCATCATGATGTAAAAGACATATCAAAAAAGAAAATAACAAAATCCCTATAAGTATACTAGGAGGTATTGTAGTTTGTTGGCCAAACTGTGAGCCTGTTTCTGTCACTTAACTGTTATCATGGTGTCCAAATACAATATCATAGTAATCATCATTACCATGTTCCTTTAGATTTTTTTACATCAAAATGGCACCTTGTTTTTTTCCAATGGCACTACCTATTTATGTTTTTGGTTTCAAGGTGCATGGCTATCACTCTCACAGCTGCCACACTATTGTGTTTGATGGGAAACTGACAGCTGTGAAATTTTTGAAGGTGAATCATTACAGATGGTGAAATATGGTGTCTATAAATGGTTCATGGCTGCTCCAGAATAATTGAAATAGACTATGAAACATCAGCACATATTTGATATGGGTGTAAGACTTTAGTCCCAAGTGTATGATGTACATTTGCAAAACTGAAAAGGATAACCCTTAAACTGATATGGTCCTACACTGATGGCATGGTGATTCCTGTTCTCATTTGAATTTTCACCTGATTTTTTCTCACCATCTATTCAGAGATATCATGAGCACCCTCCAGCCATAGCTGGAAAAATCTCACATGCCTCAGATACTCACAAATCATCATATCATGTATACTTTATGCAAGCTTCCATTCTCTTTCCCCAAATAAAACATCTGTTTATGAAAACTTAGTTTTTGAATGTTATTGTAGCATAATTGTAAATATTTTTTTTTTTTATGTTGAAGGCTCCAGTCACGGACAAACGTCCACATCAAGGCCGGGCCCTAATTGAAATATAGAG
>JAYMFT010038808.1:0-15696 GCA_038088735.1 Panulirus argus | reverse complement strand
ATATATATATATATATATATATATATATATATATATATATATATATATATATATATATATATATATAAACAGACAGACAGACAGACAGAAGGATAGAGAGATGCATACAGACAGACAGATGGATATATTCCTTTCCGACCTTTGAAAGTGACACGAGCCGCTAGCACCGAAACGCCACCACCGCTCTCCCTCGACACATCCATCATCCCAGAGTTATACATTTATCGTTATCGGCCGTCGTGGTTTATCATTACATTACTCGATGTCCATTATTAGCACTCCTTTAAAGCCCAATCAGTATCATAAGCAACGTAGAATTGTACCGTCACCGGCGAGGACTAACAGTGTACTTGATAACGCCGATGACCACAGGATTCGTCATTAGCCACGTCTTGGAACGCTCCAGGAGCGGAAGGCGCGAAAACCGACCGGTTTTTTTAACCGGCACAAATATCCAAGCCAGACTCTCCGACCAGCCGGAGAATAATCATGTCTGTCTCTCTCGTCCGCTCCTCAGTGACACAGAACTCCGGGACAAAGTAACCAGTTTGCCCTGAAATCTCAATCGCAATTGCAATGACTTCTTGGACGAGAGAGAAAAAATGCAAGAGAACTGCGTTGAATGATTAATTTTCTTCGTGTACATTTCTCGATACTTATATTCATATCTAAATGAGTGTGTTTGCAAACACGCCTTTGTGTAATGTGCTAATCTGTATGCTTAAGGTGGCATTTAGCTTCGTGTCAGTCACGCAAACTGGTGTCCCCTTCCAATTCATGGCGTGTCAGAGTATTGTGTTGACGTAATTACGTTAAGAAAATTGGAAATTATAGTCAGGTGTCAAGATAAAAAAAAACAACGCTTACTGTGTGTGAAGGTGTCAGCGAGAGTTTTACTGTCTGAGCATGTCAAATGTGACACACCCTTCTGTTCACTCAACCCATTGTACTAACAATTCATACAAAATGTATCAACAATATCTTTACGCCAAAATTTCCTTCGTCTACCGAACAGTAACTACAGTACACCGTGTTTGGATGTTGCTGACCTTCGCATGAACTACGACGCAATTGTAACATTTCCACGCTTATTGATGACTCGGAAATTCTAAGAGAGTAAAGACATGTCAACGGTATTTCAAAACAAAGTTCACATTACTTTCCTCTCTAGCAAAATGTCATTGACACTTTCCACTTTCATCGGAGTTTCGGAAATTCTGTGTATCAGTTGGAGGAGTGATTACTTATGATGTACTTATTGATCCATCTGTTAATAACCTGAAAAACCTGATTCTCAAGTAGGAAAAAATCTGTCACTCTCACAATACAATACGTAGGAGACAGTAAAATTATCATAATACCGAGTAATGCATTGATTAACATGTATCTTCTTGAGAATAATACTACCTCCACGTTTCTCATTCATGAGCAGTGCACATTCGGACATGGTGAGGGCTGACCCACTCCCTGACACCAACAACGAGCTGGCTGTCGCCTCCCTACAGAATATCATTACTAAGCCCAGCATGTATAAGTCGTGCATGTAGGCTGTACACACGACAGTTTCTCCTACTGTTTACTGAGACATTATATCTTACTGACCAACAAAATGAGCTGAGAGCTGAAGAAAAAAAAAATGCCTGCAATATTTCATATAATACCTGCATATTGTGTGAATCGCAATTCCTTTACTATTAATTTGCTGAGAGTAATTAGCCGGTACAGTCTCAAAGGACTTGCTTTCTTGAAAGGATATAACGAAATTTTTTTCCTCAATGACTGCTATCTTATCGTTGATATCCAAGCCTACACACAAACGCGCTCATTGATATACAGGTATCAGAGAACATTACAATGTATCAGGGAACATAATAAGCACCAGGTACTCCTGCAGAATATCAGGCTCAGGAAGAGGACAAATCCAGTGTCAATAAACAGAACTTGTTTGAGCATCTCTTCTTACCCTTTGCGGTCTGCCTGTCAGCGGGTCCCGCTTCGTACATTTATCTCTCGTCGAACTTCGCTTTCTTCAGCTTCCCTCCTCATCTTCCTCATAACTTTCCCCCCAGCCCTCAGGTCATCCAGCATTAATTTTGTCTTTCTTCCTGAAATTACTTTCCCCTTATATCTTCACACTATCTCACAATTCAGTTGACTTCTCTTCCTAGCAGCATACTAGTAGTATATCCTAGGTAGTATTGCCCTTGCGCTGTCAATTCAGCATTAAGCTGCAGCGCTTTACGTAAACCTCTTTAAGCATTTAAAATGGCTTCCTAACTTTGATGAAACTTCATACTGACACTACCCGTCTCTAACCGAACAAATAGCATCTCAATGAATTACGTTAGTGAGTCATACTAACCATACAGGCCTAACATATGCTTAAACTCGTATGCATTTTCCTTTCCAGAGAATCCAAAGTATCCATTCAAACAAAGCGAAGTAACCTTATTGCACATACACACACACACACACACACACGGCCACTATGGAGGTCTGGCCAGCCCCAGAAATCATCACTCTTGGGTCCCACAAACACTGTCATTGGCCAGTGACGCTTCCTTGTTCCCTGATCAGACAGGCGGCCGCTGGATCTACTGCTGATAGATTATGATTTGGTGGCATTAAGCATGAAGGAGTGTGTGTGTGTGTGTGTGTGTGTGTGTGTGTGTGTGTGTGTGTGTGTGTGTGTGTGTGCGGCTACTATTGGTGCATTAAATGGAGAGTCTTAAACTAGTGTCGCGCTGTCTCTTAACCTCATATGTACGAGTATGTACACACATACATACACACTAGCTTACACCAGGTACCCACATATCGACCAGTCCCAAAAGGGGAGGATGAACAGCTGGGTCGGCTGTCCGGGACTCAAACCCAGGCCCGTTAGATTGGCTCCATCGCGATGCTAATCGCTGCGCCACAGGAGGATCGTGTGTGTGTGTGTATGTGTGTGTGTGTGTGTGTGTGTGTGTGTGTGTGTGTGTGTGTTAGTGATTACATGTTTAATAATGATACCAATAATCATAATAATATCCGTTTACAGAATTAACTGCGGACCAAGATGGAAAAAAGTGAAAATACATACCATAGAAACATCTAGCCTTGGAAAGGTGAGCGGGGGTTAAACAAGCATTTGCAGCACAAGTAACAGGATGACACTTTGCCGGTTAACGAGAGCGTTAACGTTAGTAGGGATGGGAGTGTTCGTCTAGGGGTCTCCACGAACTCGGATGCACTCGACGCAGATCTGGTGAAATGTCACCTGTGGCAAGGCTGCATAGCGGGAGTTCAATCTCTCCGAAGAACTTCACACTTCATAGGAATCCTTCTTATCCCCCGTTACTAGCTGTAGCGCATCTTTTCTCCTGGAGAAGGGGTCCTTGGAGGCTCTGATCGATGATACATGTACAGAAAGGTGTGAAAGTAACAACATGTCGTATCCGAAGTGGTGAGGAACTCAAAACCATTAGAAAACAACACGAAAGATGTCACCAACCGGGGCCTACAGTTCTCGAGATGGTCTTTAATCTAAAAGCACCAGTCTTGTTCTCGCTGGATCAACATCTGGTCGTCCACGGCCCTCCCAAGATAAAAAAAAAGAATCAAATGAAGCAACACGTCTTTGAAAATTATCCTGTTACATCAACTCCCACATCTTCACGTAGACTTAGCATACACAAAACTATGTCATCAAACTGGTTTGAAAAAAAAAATTAAAAGGTGATCGAGTCCCTCCTTCCTCTGCTCTCTTCCAAAGTAAACAAATTAATGACCTCTAACCTATCGCTGTAACTCAGTTCTCATTCTTTTTTTTTTTTTTATGTTAGCTGAGACGGCACGGACAACTGAGGCCCTAATCAAGGACATCCCATTAACGCTATAGATATACACACCCTAGCCTGAGTCAAGTACCCACTTTATCTACCAACTCCTAGGAGTGGATGAACAGCTTGATTGACTGTGGACCGAATGCCGCAACCAGGATTCGAACCTATGCGCTCGACGCAGGGCGGCCTGTGAATGCGTCGCGGTCAGGAACGCTAACCGATACGCCAGGGAAGTCCCTAGCGCCGGTGCCATCTTTGCTGCCCTCCCTGGACCTTCTCTATTATAGCTCTGTGCTTCTTTGCGCGCAAGGTAGGACGTACAACTGTAGAGCATTTCTTTGTCCATGTGCATGAATGTACTTCTAACATTTACCAGCAAACAGTTTATTTCCTTCACTATTCCCCTAAGGTGAGGCTCCGGTGACAGGTTAGATAAAATATCGACTCTCAAGTCTCTTTCACACAGCGATTGCTGCAGCTTATTCTCTGCTAGATGGCATTCTTATTAAAAAAAGAAAAAAATTCTTTTAGTGTGACCTGTCATTACCCTGCATTTACAATCGTGTTTCCCTGCCTTTTGATCTTGCATAAATATACCTCGTCTTTACTATCATGTGTGCGTGTCGAAGACTCCAGTCAGGCACAGAAGTCCTCAACCAGACCAAGCGAACTCTAAAGTATAACACAATGGAAAAAAATGAAGAGAAAAAGAACGAAGGAAAGAATGCGTGTGTTTTTGTGCAATTTTTGCAGTTATGACATGAAATTCAACGGCAAATGAATATACCTGTGTTAATAAACATATGTAATATGCTACGTGTACAGACTTTCTAATATCAACGGATTATCAAAACAGCTCCTATTTACTTAAGGTTATTCATAACGAATGAAAATCTTAGGCAAGTAGCTCAAAGCATATGTACAATTCAGCTGAAATTCGCTTGAAGTGAATAAAGGACGGAGATAATATATCATCTGGCGATGATGAAGGCAAAGGTCTAGCTTTTCAAATTAAACCCGCAGGTACAATTCTCTAAGGAGATCGCCAGGATAAATAGTTCAGTTTAGTTCACTTGCAGGTCAGGAGGCTTCGCCTTTTCCCCGGCCCCCATCCTGTGTATCGTGTTTCTTATTACTCTGCGTCGTGCTCTGGTCTTGCGACAGGGAAGGGCTGTACGCTGAGAGTAGCAAGCAGTGCCTGCGAGGGGCGAGGGTAAGGAGGAACACTCAGGAGGCGTTATGGTGAACATGTCTCTGTTGTGACGGCTGTCGGGTAAACGATGACATCCCCGCCAAACACACGCTCCCGTCCTCCCTCTATAGACTTGTCATTTTTCAACGGATTGCGCCCTCATAATGTTTTCGTCCCTGCCTTCATTATAGCGTTCGACTGGTAATGAAGTGAATCTTATCTGTCATTCAGTATATATAGACGGAACCCGCTAATCTGACTTGCCATCTGTAAGTCAGCTGAATGATGGCGATGGCGGTTACTTGAATATCTTAGTGCCTTAGCGGTGTATACATTTACATTATAAGGCCGGATCATGGCAACTTGATACCTCTTGAGGCACGAGGATAAGGCTTACAAAGACGTGTTGTTTATGTATGCTGTTCGCAGCTGATTAAGAAGGATACCCGGGGCAAGACTTGGACGATGTATGGCCGGCTGGAGATGGATCGCCTCAGTCCCGTAAAATTTAGGCTAAATATAATGATTAGAAGGATATTGTATGTAATGGAGATGAACACAGTAAATGAGACTGGATTTTAAGGAGAGACGGTGGGTGCAAGTATGTGGTAGACAACAAACTAAAGTTGTGTCCACTGATCGCAGTTGACTTAAAGCATCTGTAAAGTAGGTTGTTTGTTTGTGTGTGTGTGTGAGTGTGTGTGTTGTGTGTGTGTGTGTGTGTGTGTGTGTGTGTGTGTGTGTGTGTGTGTCACGTATGCGCAATATTGTACAGTTTTCCTATAAAAACACCAATCCATAAGGAATAAACGCAAGTAGGTCTGACGTGCTAAACCCCCTCCATTTTGCCAGACCAGGAAAACAGTTCAAGCATTGGTAGAAAAAAAGCAGACATTTTAAACCATGAAATATCGAAGCAGAAGAAGCAAGAACAAATGCCAAGGTAGAGTTCAAGCAAGCAGAAGAGACCAATGCGAAACCAACTTTGAGGGTGTTTACATAATAAAACTGGCCGCGCCTCTTCGCATAGAGATGACGTTATATATTAGTTGGGACACAGTACATAAAGACGACGGTAAATAGTAATCATCTTCCTGGCAAGAGAGATGGACACAGAGTAATACCAACATAACACACGTGTTCGGGGCTGTACTGGTCTGTGAGATCATCCTGAAAGCAGGTGGGTGCTTGGAAAACTGTTGGGGAATGATATCATGTATGCCTTGCTGATAAACAGCTGGGCAATATGATATCATGTGTATCTCACTGATAAACAATGCGCCTGTTTATGACATCACTTGATGGAGATTATTCTTCATATAAATCAATTACTAAGCATTATATTATATACAGATATATTATTTTCAATTTATTTCTTATGGCCGCAGGTGTTTCAGTGAAGATCTCTTATAAAATCAGTAGGAAATGACTATTGAGAAACAGAAACATGTTAGAAAAGAGAAACAGTAACGTGACGCACGTCGTTGTCACAACGTCTCCCTCACCAAAGAAGTTCTCGAGATGTTTTCAGAATCACTGGAAAATGAAGCGCTTCAGAAGAAAGCAACTTACCTAAATCACTGTTTTTCATTATGCAGGTACAATCGTCACTTACATATGTCATATTTCGCAGAAGCACCTCTTATAATTCAAATCAAACACTGATAGAAAAATCTTATGTGAATATAATAAGAATAACAATATTACCCCAAGACCCCTTTTACAAGGGCTCCTGCTCTTCACGGCCACGCTACATTTAAGTTGCAGGGTATGGGGTAGACAGTAGTTTAGCTAACATTTTGACGAGACTGTGTTGTCACCTGATAATGACACAGCCTCACTAAGGTGTCTCTCTACTTGCGGAAACACATAGTCTGATCCTTGGCCGTCTCATCCACCTTACGGCTCACTTCAGCTCCTATGCGTCCATTCGCTGTCTTATCCACCTCCAGGTAAAAGACTTCACTTCTTCCAAGTTTTCCCTTGTCAAATTCATACTTCAACTGACCTGTCTCTCTCAACTGCTAAACCTTAGTCCTTTATTGTAATTCATATTTACTCTCAACTTTCTCTATTCACACATTTTCCCAAATCCAGAAACCAAATTCTGCAGTTTCTCATTCGAATCCACCACAGGCGCCGTGTCATCTGCAAACAGCAACTGACTCGTGTCCCAGGACCCCAGCGCACAACAGATGGCATATCTGTCCCTCTTCCCAAGACACTCGCATTCACCTCCCTCTCATCCAGTAACAGATTAAACAGCTGTGGTGACATCACACCCCCCTGACGCACAGCCAACTTCATTTGGAACAATTCCCCTTCCTTTCCTCCTACTTGTACGTACGCCATGCTCTCTAGACAAAAGCTCCTCACCACTTCTAGTATCTTTGCTTCCACACAATATACTCCTAACAAAATCAACAAAACATCACTATCACTGTCTTATACGCTTCTTTCAGATCCATAAATGACATAAGCAAAAATCCTTCTCTTTCTGCAAATATCTTTAACACAGTCTTCAAAGAAAACACCTGATCCACAATCCTTTACCACTCCTGAAACAAGTGTTTCTCCCCAGTCTCCTCAGTCACCACTTTCCCATACAACTTATGTACGTATATATATATATATATATATATATATATATATATATTATATATATATATTATATATATGCCAGTCTTCTACCTTTGAAATCCGGGTAATGGGTCTTGACAGGATGTACTCACACCGACTACACATGTCTGTGCCTCATAAATCATGGAAAATATAAACATGAACCTCATAAATGCAAGTGAAATATATATTCCTGACAGTCACTGAGGGACCACACGCATATCCACCAGGTCTCACCCTGCCCGTCGCCACCACAGAAGGCGTACTTTTCCATCTTGTTCCACGAACTGATGATAAGCACACCTTCTTTACTCCATATCTAATATATTTAGATACTTCTGAAACAGCATTTCTTTCTCCTAAATTCAGTTTGATTTCTGTTCAAAAAATGCCCATGGGATAAGGACTCGTGCCCTACAGACACATGGGAAGGAGCGATTCCATCCTTGCTGATTATGCATCTCATCCACCATCCCCAACTTCTCCCACCGAATCCGTGTCATCTGTGCTTTCCTTTCTCAGCTCCCAATGAACAAAGTGTGTGGCTCATATGGCATACTTCCCTGGGTCGTAAGGAGGTGTGCCTCTAAGATAGCTCCCATCCCTATACTCCTATTCCGTTTCTGTCTAAATACCCAGACTTTTCCTTCCTCTTGGAGGCAGGTCTTAGTGCAGCCTATCCCTAGGAAAGGAGACCGTTCTAGCCCTTCCGAGTATCACCTCATTGCTCACATCTCTCGTATCTCCAAATCCTATGAAACTCTCATTAATTTTGACTCCCTTAAACACTTAGAATTCTATTCCCTTCTTTTTGATCACCAATACGATCTTTTCAGCTTTAGTAAAAGCAAAAGTGAGAGCAATAGAACGATAGTTAGAGGGGTTAGAACGGTCTCCTTTCTCAGGGATGGTCTGCTCCGTGGTATGCCTCCCAGGGGAAGGTTAGGTCTGTTACCGTGTCTCCGTGAATGCTGTGTACGGAGCATGACCTCTTTCTTTGCATAAGCTTTTGATCATCACTACCATAATCCCCATAAATAGACCTCCTTCCCTGGTTTTCAAGCGCCATCGCGAAATTCGTTCCTCTTCAGTCGGCATGAAACACAAAGAGCCGCTTGCGTCTCTCCTCTCCCACAAAAAGCAACCTCCTCAGAACCTGCAGGACCTACGCCTTCGGTTGGGATTCCAAACTTACGCTAATGTTAGTGTTCTGTGCCAGTTTACAATACGGATAAACGTTTCCTTATGGTGCCGTCCTACGCTTCTCCATAAGGAAGCCAAGGTTGGTGCCAACGAACGCCTCCTGAGTGGAGGGAGGCTCTTCCTTGAACATCTACTTACATCGAGCTCGTTCGTCATGACACAGCCACAGAGGATCAAGTCTAACACCTTGGCTAGTTGCGGGTACCACAGAGAAAGAGTACCGTAGTATACTGCTTCTTTCTTAAATAAATGCCATTGTAAGTAGCGCGGTTTCTTGCATTCTTAATATATTATAGTTGTCATATAATCCAAGCCATATGTTTCCTAGTCATGTTATCACGTGATGCTTGGAAATTCTGGAAATAAATACTTTAATCTCAAACATGTATTAACCGAACACATGAACTTAATAAAAGTTGACATTTAACATTTATTTCTTACTTAACAGCAGGTGATTATGTATTCACCTTCATAAAACCAGTAATTTATCACTCAGGATTTTCCTCAAATTTCTCATCCACAGGAAACTGCCCAGGTGTACCGGTGAAGCTCAAAAGTACTGAAGTACGTACCAGCTAGAATACCAGTGCGTCAGTAGACTGGTAACACTGCACGTTATCCGTAACCTGAGGTGTGGGTAATCTACTCAAGGAAATACTCGTGTGCCTGCCAGGCTAATACCTCCATCCTCTGATGAATGGTGGCGGAGTTCACCTGTGCCAACTAATATACGTGACAGTTTGTCTTAGTGAAAAAATTATACACTGCATATCCTCCGCCTCTAACCAGGTGCAGGCCTGGCTAACCTCCTGGCTAGGTGGACACACTCTCTTCCCGGCCTCAACTGGGCAATACTGACGGGCAGAGTGTATGGAGGTGTTGTCATCGATATCTGTAGTGTGCAACTTGTCCAGGTTGGCACAGTGGTCAGTCGGTGAGAACCCCCCAAATCCCCCCACTCACCACCCCGCCCCCTAGCCCCAACCCGACACCCTCGACCGCACCACATTACGTAACGTCTATGGCCAGGGATCATATAAGCTTAGTGATGGGAGGAAGGCATCCATGAGCTGTAATTCTATTACTGAAATGAATATTCAGCGAGTGAAGTACACCACCGATGTGTGCCGGGGGTTATGAACGCACTGAGTAAACTCCTTCGCGATGTATTTTGACTAAACATCACCTCAGTCCTTCATCCGGATGCCTCGTTGACCTAAATCACATAGGCTGCTAATCACCTCTCCCTTCACCCGGCTAGGGTCAGGTAGTGCCGCCAATCATTCTCGCTGCCACCTGTCACTTATTAGGCGCATGAGCTCACGACTAATTCTCGCTCGCTGCCACCTGTCAACCATGTACATGTACGTGCCAATCATTTTCGTCACCAGTTTCCACCGATCTATGCGCACTCAGCACCCCTCCCAAAATAAAAAGCAAACCTACTAACTATGTCATTTGAGCTTATCCATCTACATGCACATATCCGCAGCTATGTGCTGCTCTTACTCTCTTGAGCAAATGAAGATTTGCTGTCAGAGAACACTGGGTTATTTCAAAGACATGAACATGGCTTGAGAAGAGCAAGAAAAGCATGATTTACCCGTCTCTTAATCTGTCGTTGCAGACAAGGGAAAAAAATATCAGAGTCGTAAAGGATTTCTGTACAAACACATGAACTGGGAAACATTAAACTTGAATGTAAGAAGGAACACGTCCATCTTTAATGATACCAGTCTTACCTGAAAACTAATGACCGAAGAAAACTGTCTCTAATGTCCATATGTCCTGTTGCTTACAATATGTCCCGTTGCTTACAATCTGGACTGAGAGGATGAGGTTCTTAAGTTAAACCATAGTCTTAAACCTTTCCTGTCGGGGGTAAATTGAACAAAACTTCTGTCAAATGAAGATAATCAAAATTACAAACTTCATGGTTTCTTTACAGAATAACATTGCAAAGCAACCATCTGTTGACATGAGCCAAGAACCCTACGGTTAACTGGCTTGCGTTCCATGAAGCTTTTCCTACCACATCTGTCAAGACCTCACAAATCATCATTTTTAACTCGGATCTCTGGGAGATAATGATGAAAGAGGAAGATATCAAAAAGAACTGCATGGAAAGAACATGGGCCACATATACCCTACTAGCACTAAAACCACAGTGCTTCTCCCCAATCTGATACTCTGTGCATACCACCACCCTCTTTATCACCAATCTCCCATACACCTTATATGGGCACCATGAGAAATTCAACTGTAATCCCATCCGCTCTTGCCGCTTCGCCGCAATTCTCCACATGCAAGGTTTATACTACCTCCTCTTTTTACACCAGCTATTCGCCATGACTCTCTCGCTGCACATATTACTTAGCCCTATACACATCACATACACCATCGTATTGTCTACCACACTCAACAGTCCTTCGGAATAATCACTCCATCCCTCTTTTACCTCTTCTCTACCTGTTACCATTTTCCCATCTGCTGTCCTTACTTTCGCTTCCATTTGTCTTCTTGTTCTCCTTCTAAACATTCTCTTACCCTCCCTGAAGACCACCGAATCTCTCTCACCCCATCTCTTGTTGTACACCTCGCAATCACTCGCATTCCTTACCTGCAGGTACTCTCCACAGACATATCTTTTCTCCTTCACTACCAAATCAACTTCCTCATCCCACAACTCAATACCCTTTCTCATATGCCATCAACCCAGCTTTCGAATCCCACACACTTCATGCGCACATGTAAGCAGCGCTTCTCTAAATACCTTCCACTCCTCTCATCCTATGCCATTCTTCAATCAGTCTCTCTTGGTATCTCAGCTCACAAGGTCTTTTTCCTAGTGTCAGTCACCTTCACTACTTCCTCCCCACATGTTATTTCTCATTTTGATAAAACCACTACAAACATTCTTTTTGCCTCACAAAAAAAAAAAAAAAAAAATACTAGCTCATTCACACCTACCATTCTCTCTTTTGCATGTCTGTCAATTAGTACATAAGCCTGTAATAACAACTGACTCCCAACCCATTCACTTACATATACTTATGCACACACCTTTTCTTAAACCTAGTATTCCCAATCAGTGATCCTTTTTCAGCACACAACTCCGCAAGCCGTTCTCATCTTCACTCTGACCGGATAACCTAAGCCCCAAGATACATTCTGAACTGTCGCATCACCCACTCTTGCGTTGAAATCCTCCATTTCGAGGACACAGTCCTTCTCATTAGAATTTATCATGCTCTCATTCAACTTCTCTCAAGGCAGGTACTGACCAGAGGAAATACTACCGCTTGGGTTTCAGTGGAGGCAGTAACAACAGCGTAGTGAGCCAGCACCACTGTGGCAGTCACGTTCTCTTCCGTGTTGCTGTCCTTCCTTTCTGCTTCAAGCTCATGCGGGTTGCCGAAAGTCATTCTACAAAAATAAATCTCCAACTCACACACAATACTTGACACGTAATTACCACGACCCTTTATTCTCAACTGCAAAGTTTCCTTTACTCCTAGGAACGGTGGAGAAAGAAAACTACGCAAGTAGATCTTGCGTTGGTCAAGTCTATTATCAGGGCAACCGCGGGAGCTAGAAACCTTCAGTGTTTTGGTTTTCTAAAGAGAGGAACAGAAGAAGGAACCAGACGAAGATTTATCCCTCAAAGGCTCAGGCAAGAGCGCCTGAATATGCATGATTTTAACCAGGAGGGAAAGAATGATGAGGCAGGTGTTTGCTGAGAGAAACATGGACGTTCTAGTTCAGAAGGACACAAAGACATAGCAAAGGAAGCTTATGGATATCGGGCCCTGATAACTCAGAAAGGCGAGAAGCGTGCGTTTGATAGAATAAACTGGATCGATGTGGGAAAAGGGGACGACTTGCTGTTAGTGCGCTAAGCCATGGCAGAGTAAGCGGTGTAGATAAACCATGGAACGGTATGTGGGGATAAGCTTTGGATGGTGAGCGCTGGTTTTGGCGTATTAATCATGAAAGATTCGGTGTGTGCAAGTGAGCCCAATGATCATTTGTTCCAGATGCTACCTCGCTAAAGTGGAAAGGCATTTATATATAGATTCCATATATATAAAATATACCCTTCCTGAACGATTGATATGGTTCAGGTTTGTCACACCTGCTAACTGTTACCTATGTGAGGTGGTCAGCCTTTACACACATATAGTCATTACTGTTGTGCCTTAAAGTTAACAAAGATGATCATTTAACTCAACGTTTGTCTAGTGGGTACGCTGTATGGCTGCGATTTTAATGAATCAGGCTTGACTTCTGGACGTGCAGTAGAAAAATTGTACAGTCTTTGGGGCTGGTCGATAAATGGGTACATGGCTTACGATGGTGTGTGTGTGTGTGTGTGTGTGTGCGCGTAAGAGTAAAAGACCTGGTCCATATACACAAGGTTAAGGGACGGGGCAACATGAGAGTAAAACTCTCTCTACGTAACACACACATCGAGATCTCACAGAAACACTCACACACTCGTACTAGAATATGCTTCTCAGGTTTGGTCACCTCATCTAAAGAAGCACAAAGAACTCATAAAGTACAGAGGAGGGCAACAAAGATGGTACCAGAATTAAGAGAGCTAAGCTACAGGGAAAGGCTGGTAACTTTATATTTACCCACCTTCGAAGAGAGAAGAGTAAAGGGTGATCTGATCACAACTTTTAAGATTTTAAAAGAGATCGACGACGTGGACAGTGGACAGTATTTTGAGGGATTTCGGAATAGGGGAATCAGAGAACATAACATGAAATTAAGCAAGACACTTGTATAAGGATGTAAGGAAATACTTTTATAGTATACATGATGGATGATTGAAACAGATGGACTGAGGACGTGGTTAATGCAGCCAGCAGACGTAAATTGAAGAGGTTGTATGACAGCAGAGAATGTTCAAGCGATGGGGCCCCACACATGTAAAAATCCCTTCCCGTATTGTATGGATAGTTAATTATATATAGGTAATTAAGCACACACACATCAGTGAGAAAGACAATTAGGTATACAAAAATGACACACACAGAGGTATGCAAATCGTTAATCGTTGGAACTATTTTCAGTTTCATGTTTAAGTCGAGAAGATATGTTTAAAATGTTCCATCGCAACTCCAGCAATGTATTGACTCATCACTCTGTCGCAGAGAGATAGGTAAAAAATGGGAATAGAGAGAGCGGCTATATGAGCCGGCAGCATCTAGTGCGTGTCTGAGCCGGGCAGAAGGAAGAGAGGAGCGGTGGGCACTGAGGGAGACGCCCCTGTGGTCAGCTCCGGCTGTTAATAAGGCAAGGGTCTGTTTTTTTTCGCTCCCTCTCCACCGACTGTGGGCTTTTGCCACTCTATTAGATGGAAGTTGGAGCTGGCGTCGTCAACCTGTCAGAATATTTAGAAGTTGATTTATGAATGAATGAGAAGCAGTTTTTGCGCTACATTACTGTGTCTTAATGTTTCATATAACCGCCAAAATAGCCAACAAAGAGCTTATGAAAAATTTAAGATGTTAATTACATATAATAATATTCTTTGATTACTCGTCGTTACATCATTATGGATAAACAGCTAATGTATTCAATTCGCTCTATCTCCATGAGGAATATCGGAACATGATTAACGATTTCATTAGAATAAAAGAATGTGATAATTGCCAACACAGGTGGATCAATTTACATTTTTGCTCAAAGATCGACCGATGTGATTAGCTGATTAACATGAAGAATGTCAAAACTAGTTATCAGCTAGTTCTTATACCGTCAACAAATTAGCTACGGCCGTCTGTTAGCTCTGTCACAACCAGGGAATGGTGAAATTTACACATCACAAGTATGTGCCAACCTTAGCCCTGAGGCTTTGGTATTGGCTATGGGATGGGCCCTCTGACAAGTAGACAGTTGTGCACATACACACACACACAAAGACGAAGCCATCTAAGTGAGAGACAAAAGAAGCGAACCTCTTCTATATCTATGAAAAAGTAAGCTCCGTTTTAGCCTTATGAGAAGATAGGGTGAATCTCCTGTAACTGGAAGCAGTTGTCACTGTGCCACACAGGAGGCTGGTAAAGGAGCTGGATCTACAGGCAGGGACGAGGGGTAGATTACTTGGACGGACAGAAAATTATTTTAGTAGAACGGAAGCGTTGCCGAGCTCGCTAGTAGCGTGCCCCAGGGGTCTGTTCCGAGACCATTGCTCCTCCTGATGTATGTAAATGACTCAGCAGAGGGATCGAGCTTCTACTTGTATACGTTTGAGGATGGTGCCAAGGTCATGAGTGAGGTAAAAAGCGAAGAAGGTTACGTCAAGCCACGAGGGAACATTGACAAACATCATAGTTTGTCTGATATAGAGTACACGAAATTCAATCGGAATAAATTCAAAATTATGAGGACGAGACAGTGTAAGAGGACTTCAGTATGAAAGTTATTTAGCAGGAAATGAGCAGCAGGAATCTTCGTGTAAATTATTCAAACTGTCTGCTGACAAATATCTATATAGCATTCAAATGTATAAATAAGTTGTCAAACAAGCTGTTCGCAACCTACATTAGACCAAAGTTAGGAAATGTTTTTCAGTTAACGTCACCGTACTCAGAGAGGCCCAAAGAACGAATAGGAGGTCCAAGGGAGGACAGTACATATGGTACTGGAAATGAAACATGTGAAATCCAGGGAAATTTTAGAGGCCTCAAATCTGCCCAACACAGAAGAGAGAAGAGTTGTATCTCCATCCCGAACTTGGTGTTTGTAATTTTAGAGATTTGACTGTGTGGAAGAAAAACTGGAAAAAGATTAGACTCTAGAAGGACATGGATAAGACAGATGAGGAATGTCCGAAGACCT
>JAYMFT010038797.1:0-15696 GCA_038088735.1 Panulirus argus | reverse complement strand
CTAAGGCTCAGTTCTCTGTTCTTAACGCTACCTCGCTAACGCGGGAAGAGGCGAATATGTATGAAAAAGAGAGAGAGAGAGAGAGAGAGAGAGAGAGAGAGAGAGAGAGAGAATTTATGTATAAGCTGATTGATGAGGTTCTTATGAGAGGAAAGTTAATCATGCTCTCGCGGAACCAATCAGCTTGCAGGATCAGTGGTCATGAAAGGTGGGGGGTCATCACGTGACCAGCGTGACCTGCTTCCCAGGACCCCATAACCTGATACTGAAAACCCTTGACATGGCCTGACTGTGTTATGGCACTGGTGGAAAGGTCTGCCTTGCGCAATGAAAATTGTCTGGAATGAAGTAAAAAGAAATTATTTCCTTTTTTTCCGTGATATACGATCATCAGGGTTGGTAGACATACATGGTTAGGTTCCTCACCACGTCAGGGGAGGAGTATCTGGTGTGTGTGTGTGTGTGTGTGTGCAGAAGGCTTTTGCCTGAGATGAAGTACATAGCTGCATGGCTGGGGGAGAGACGACCCCTCCTGCTCACAGCTCTTGCCACCAACCACACCCAACTCTTTTTATCACTGGCTCTTGTGTATCACCAGCCACAACCTAGTGCACCAACGGCCGTGCACCAAACTCGAAGCCTATATCAAAATCCTCTTTTCTCTCTCTCTCTCTCAACCTACAGAAAGCCCCGGAATATCTTGAAACGAGACCCGCAAATATCGACGTCCATCATACGGTCGGAAGAGCCAACAGAGGAAATATTTTTTGGGGGGTGAAAATCCCCTCGAAAGAAACTCGAGAGGTAGACTAAACTTTGCCTCTGGGAGCCAAATCATGGCTATCCACATGTTGCCACCCGAGGATACGTAGCTCCGGCCCCCTGACGGGACATCACGACCGATGACGGAAGACTGATTTCCATTCTGTTAAGTTCATCGTCGTCAGCAGCATAACGGGGCGAAAGCATAGCATTAGAGTTAGGCGTGGGACGGACTCCCCAGCCCCTCTAGTGCTGAAGAATGTTGAGGGAATGCTTGGCGCGTTGCCGGACACCTGACGCACAGGACAGCCACGCCACACACTCTCATGCTCGGCACACCTAACGCTTTCTTCTTTTCTTCCTATCTTCCACTCTACAACGTAATTTTTTCTCAAAGTGGATGTTTGACGTGTATGATGAAACAAATTCTGACGTATTGTCTGTTTTTACCTGTTGGTAATCGTTAGATTCAACAGATTACACACACCACAAGAACGGGAACTACGACTTAGAGAGAGTGAGCGAGGAAAGCAGTGACAGACAAGCCTATTTCAGAGGAGAAATGAGAAGGGCAGACTTAAGTACATCTTTCAGGTTCGTCAAGGAACAAGTCGAGGGTAATGGGTAGTCCTCTCAAACGTGTAGGAACAGAAGAGCGACTGCACACAACAGTGAACTAAGCAAGAGAAAGGGGTTAGACGTGAACAATTACTTCTATAGCCATGCAATAATGCACGACTGGAGAAATTTGTGTGTCTGAGTAATAAAAACGAAGAACATTAAGAAAAGTTGAAGATATTTTATGATTAGAAGGACGGTTAACACAAAGAGCATCGTAAATATGAAACATCTTCCTTGCAAGAAGTAATAGCTACCCCTGATACCGACACACAAAGCCTGAATCATAATCATCATATTCATCCTCCTGTTGTTTAGCAGACGCATATACCACGGTTCTGCCAGTCCCTTTGGTTGAAAGAAGCTGGCAAAGCACTTGTCGCTGGAGGTCGTCCGCGATGGCCGGGTTCAACATCAGCGACATCGTTCAGATTAACCCTAATGAGAGGTTTAATTCTGGGGTGTCCTACCGTCACGATTTTTGAGATCTTGGGAGGCAAGCGATACCGTCGTTCCGGGAGGCGAGAGGCGAGACGGGCAGCGTGAAGTTGGCCTGTTTGGATTACACAGGCAGCGAGGTCGCCCGCCTCACCTGCACACCACTCACACACACACACACACACACACACACACACACACACGCTGTGTCTACCCTCATCGACTGCCGTACTGCACTATGTGGAGCGATCTGGTCTTTAAAGGGGGTCAAGGTCGAAGGCCAGGCCGTCATACCCAAGGGTAACACCGTCATACTCAACGTGGCTGTACGTTAAGAGTCCCCCGCCCGGCATGGCTACCAGCAAATTACCGCGTATGTTTTTTCATCCGGACTGAGTACATTGTTGAGTCTCGGGGTCGTATTACCAGACCTGTCATGCCCTAAGCCTAACGTTACACCAGTAGCAGTCATGACGTCAATAATGACACCAGTACCAGTTTTTTTTTTTTCTTCAAGAACTTTATCACCCTTGACCCCTACCATGAGCACCTCTTCTGTCCCTTGACCCCTGTCATGAGCACCTCTTCTGTCCTTTGACCCCTGTCATGAGCACCTGTTGTCCCTTAACCCCTTCCATGAGCACTTGTTTCTTCCTTGACCCCTGTTATGAGCATCTTTTCTGTTCCTTGACCTTTGTCGGGATCACCTGTTCTGTTCCTTGACCCCTGTCATGAGCACCCGTTCCGTCCCTACCCCTGTCATGAGCAGATGTTCTGTTCCTTGACCTGTCATAAGCACCTTTTCTGTTCCTTGACCCGTGATGAGCACCTGTTCTGTTCTTTGACCTCTGTCATGATCACTTGTTCCGTCCCTTGACCCATGTCCTGAGCACCTGTTCTGTTCCTTAATCCTTGTAATGAACACCTGTTACGTCGCTTGGCCCCTGATATGAGCACCTGTTTCTTCCCAGTGAGCCACCAAGAGCACCCATTCTCTCCCTTGACGTCTGTCCACGGCACCCATTATGTCCTGTGACCCGAGCCACCCACGTCTCGTGAGCCCCGCCAGGTGCATCGCCTCACCCTCGTCCAGCTTGTCACCCCCCAGCGTGTTAAAGTGCATCGCCAGTTTCCTGAATCATGCACCGTTAATGCAGGTGGTGGCCCGGGCCTTCTTGCAGGGCGTGCTGATGATGTTATCCGGCCAGTTATCGCGCCAGCACTTTACGCTCGAGGACTTGTCCAACACCACCTGACGACCGGACGACTTGGTGCGAGGTCCCGTCCAACACCCGATGACTGACATAATGCCGACGGGCCTGTCCGTAACCTGATGACTGTCAAGTAGACCCGAGAACCTACCCATCACCTGATGACTGTTGACTAGGCCCAAGGTTAAGCCCAGGTGATGACTGGCGACGATGACCGTCGAAACCTATAGGTGGGCTGGGCTGCTTTAGGCTAGACTGGGCTTCAGAGGCTTCGTTGCATATGTGGTTCGTGGCTGTGAATAATCTTCGAGCCTTATGAAGCAATGAACAGCTTCATTATAACTGGTTCCATTAGCTCTTTAGTTAACTCTTCAAAGCACGACTTTACGACCCTTGGATATGACGGTCTGACCTTCTGACCTGACCCTGAAGGGTTAGTTAAGAGTGCCGAGACATCAGGAGACCATGACCAGCCAGTCTCTCGGGGTTCTGCGCGAGAGTAAGGAACATTCTGCCTTGCCAGAAGGCCCCTGATGTTGGCCCGTACGTAAGAATGATCAAGAAACTGAAACTGGTGTCGGTGAAACATGTCTTAAAACTATCAGAAGTCCCCAAGTTTTAAAGAGATCAAACACACGTCAGGGCCGCCACTTTTAAGTAAGGCGAACTCATCACGTGGTGTCCCATAGGGCACAAAAGGACCACTGGTGTTTCCGATATATGCCAGAACGACTTGGATCATAGCTGAATATGTTTACCTCTGAAGAGAAGCTCATGAAGGAGATATAAAGCAGATGAGAGTGCACCGCGTTGCTACAAGACATGGATAAAATGTAACATTTGTCACTCATATGGCTTGTGACACCCAACTCAAGCAAGTGTAAAACACTATGGGAGAGAAAGGATGTAAACAAAGTCGCGCTTGTCGACCAAACTAGCGGGAACAAGTTACACGATTCCACCTGTGACATTTGGTCTATCTAACTTACTACCAGAAATTCCCGGTACGTAAGGTCAGAGAAGCAAACTGTTTCTTAAAGCATCACTCTCAAAATTACCCTCCGTTATGAGGATAAGGAGATGTTAAAGAAGACCTTCAAAATATATAAACATCTCAAGCTAAAACTGCGTGTATCAGGAAACATTAAAATGCTGGAGGAGGTCCAAGGGAGCTTACCGAGAATGACACCAGAGTTTAGAGGAATGAACCACGGGAGAGGACGGAAGTCATAGAACTACTGACACTGCAGAAAAGTAGGTTAAAGGTAAACACGATAACTACCTACAAGTTCCTAGCAGGTTGTGGTGGTGTGATACACCACTTCTTTAAAAAGTGGACGAACAAATCCAAAGGATGCGGTATAGTTGTGCCTAACCCTCTTGAACAAGACGATACGATCCCCGTCTGTGACGACAAGGCCTCTTAACTCGACCCGTAAGAGTCAGGTCAGCAGCCAGGTCACGTCGCGCACGGAGAGTCCAGGCAATGTGGAGAGGGAGGAAGTGAAGACTGAGAGCACTGTAGGAATGCGAAGTACAGAGGCGAGGAAACCCCGAGAGTGTATGGCTTCCTTGCCATATGCATAACTCGGGTAGGTAAAAACATGCAAACACACACACACAAGAGAGAGAGAGAGAGAGAGATAGGATCTTACAAGTGTATAAACTCTACCAACTGTACAGATAGGTAATTTCACACACACGTGAATCCACCGTTTCCCCACGCCTCGTGTATACTTGGATGGTCAACTAGACCCCACTCGACGATCAGTCGCACTCACAAGAGTTAATATGGCCGTGCTCACTAGAGCTCAAGTCTGACCTTAGCGTTTCGTAGTCATCAGCATGGCTGTTACAAGGATGTGTCCCCTCTGGCGACAGGACCTCACCTCCGGCGCCACAGGTCCTGCACACGCCGAGGTCGCCTCTCCCCCAGCGCTGTACTATTAACCCCCTGAGCATGACGGAACGACCCTTGAGCACAACGGCCATCATATCCAAGACCCGTATTGGTCGTGCTCAAGGGGTCGTGCCGTGCTCAAGGGGTCGTGCCATGGTTTTGAACGGATGTATTATTGTGCTCAAGGGGTCGTTTCGTCGTGTTAAAGGGTTGTATTTTCGTGCTCAGGAGGTCGTATCATTATGTTCATTTTCTTTTTGTAATTAAAGGGTCGTACTATCGTCTTGAAGCGTTGCATTTTCGTGCTCAAGGGGTTGTGTTAAGAAGTGTTTTGTCGTGCTATCCTGTTTAATGGTTGTATTGTCGTGCTGAAAGGGGTCGTATCATCGCAGTGACGGTTTGTTTCGTCGTGCTCAAGGAGTTAAGCAACGCCTGGGTGTCGTGTCCTCCATGAGCGTCACGCCAACGGGAGTATGGCTGCTGTTGGCCAATATAATCATCCTCTTAGCGTCCCGTGTAAAAGGTAATCACTTCCCCAGTCGGGGAGACCAGCCCAGCTTGGGACGTGATCGGTCAGTTTTATGCGTAAGTCGAAGGCTCCATACACGGACGAAAGCCCTCATCGAGGCGCGGCCTTGGATGAAGTAGAAGGACTGAGTATATACAGCAGTAAGTATAGCTGGTGGGAGGGGGAAGTAATCTAAGAGTTATGGACGAGGGAGAAACGTGACCTTTAAAAAAAAAAAAAACGGCCGGCTGGCTGAGCATTACTTGGTCTAGCTAATGGCAGTCAGTTCTAAGGGACAGAAACCGTAGTAATAGCTACAGAAGAGGGAAAGAGAACCTACTGTGGGTCAAGTTTTGAAGTCAGACTGGCAGAGCCGATAAATCGGGCTGCTTTGGACTCTATTCGGTCAAATGATTATGATAAGCTAGGACCTACCTAGATGTGAAAGCAGTACTCCATACAAAGCGAATCATTCCTTTATTTAATCGAAGACTCTATCTCGAAGAGGAGAATTGTCGGCATCCGAACAGGACTCCGGAGTCTTTTAAGAGGCAGACTTAGCCATTTGTGCAATGTGGAATTTCCAGAACAGATCTTACAATGATACCAAGTAAGTTCATTGTGTTGCGTGGTGGAATTTGAGAGCCATCTTTAAAGGAGACGTCATGAATTACTTTCACTACTTTCTTAATCGGGAGGGCAAGTTTTGGATGTGATCGATCCCCGAGGTCACCAAGGTCAGTGAGAACTCGAATTGCGTGGTTACGGGCAAGGTCCGTCCACATCTGCCGTGCGCTATGTAGACTGGTTCACGGGGGGATGGTCCTCCGGTATGACAGTGGTCTCGTTATGCTGTACTTCACCGAGGGAATGTGTGTCGCATTCAGGTACGTGCGTCGCTAACATGAGGACTCCATCGAGGTGTGTCTCACTTAAGCCTGTCCCTGAGGACTGTGCATGTAAGGCATGTGTCTCACCGAGGTATGGGGTCACAGTGAAGTATGTATGTATCTCGCTAAGGTACGCGTTTTGATCAGGTACGGCTCCCTCCCATTAAGAGCCATGTCACTGATCAGACCATCATACTCGAGTCGGACCATCGTGCTCACGGACCACATCGTCGTGCTAAAGGGCTGTACCGTCGTGCACCTCACGTCGTACCATCGTGCTCCAAGGGTTGTACCAAGCTTGAGGCACAAGTGGCTACGGTACACGCCTCGGCAAAGCATGTGGGTGCGCAGGAACTCGGGGTCCCGAGGAACCCGTATCCCACAAACAACAAATTCAGGAATTACTACGGAATTTATGTCTCGTCGCGGACGCCATGGAATTAGTGTAGTTGCCCGACCATGTACAGACACCTGCTGGGTCTTCGTACAACCCTGCCTTGACATGTGAACCCCTCCCGTGTGCATACACACCTACCAACCCATATGCAGATACACCTGACCATTCACGTGTAGTGGATACAAACCAGCCAAGCCAAGTGCACGTTACATACACACCTGATCATCTATGGTGCACGCTCCTGCCTGGTCATGTATACACACACGCCGGGGCCATGTGCACAAACGCCTTCTGGCTCACCACCAGACCCATTTGCTACAAGTATAGGCTCATCATCTTAAGTTATCTACTTTTTTATCTCAAGCTTTACTGGGGCTTTCTCAAGATACCTGAAAATGTTGTAACTTTATTCTTAGTCGTCAGTGTGATTCTTGCAATACCTTGTGAACAGGAGTGTGATAGTATCACAGTTGGTGCAGAAGTGTGTGGTTCTTACCATAGCTGGTGCAGAGGTGTGTGATTTGTACCACAGCTGGTGTAGAGATATGTAGTTCGTACCATAGCGGGTGCAGCAAAGGTTTATGGTTCGTAACACAGCTGGCGCAGCGGTGTGCCATGACTGGTATCTCTTAACACTCACACGTTCCAGGCCAACAGCTGGATAAACAAGCCTGGCATGTAGCAGGATATAGTGCGAGATACGAGAGATAAGGTGACGGGTAAGGCAATGAGGCTGACGCCCAGGTCAGTACTCCTGTCCCGACCCTGACTCCCCAGCGGCCTTCTCCACACCACTCGTTCCCCACTCATCGTGTCGCTGTCTTCCCTGAATCCCGTAACGCCCAACTCAATTCTAGGAAGCTACCATACGTATGAATGTGTGTGTGTGTGTGTGTGTGTATGGTTACTATTTGTAATTAGTGTTTGAACGTTACGGGGAGAGAGGTTTTACACTCGCGTTGCCCCGTCTCCTATCCTTGTATATATGTACCATATCTCTACTCTTATGTGTATACACACACACACACACAAAAGCCTATGCCAGGAACCCATTTATCGACCAGCACCAACGGAGAAGGATGATCACCTGGGTTGGGTAGAGGCCGACTGCCACGCCCAGGATTCGAACCTATGCGGGGTCCGCGACCCCGGGCTGACCGGTGCTGATCCCATGGTCAGTAACGTCGGTAACGTTACACCACGGAGGCAGTGTGTGTGTGTATGTCATGATCTTGGTCACGGTGAACCTTTTTATCCCTTTAGTTTACTGAGGTGTGAGCTCGGAGGCTTCTTTCCTCCCCCTATTCCTTAAATGTTTCCTTGCTATCCCCATCACCCTCATCAACCTCCTCCCTCGTTCTCCCCGCCTCTCTGCCTGCAATCTCCCCTCCTCCCCAAGCGCCACGGTCGACCTGGCGGGCGACCTTCACGGGCAGCGGTGTCACGTCCGGGGCCTCGCACACGTCCTCGCCCTCAACCCACTGCCTGACTACCGCTCGCTCGCCCCACCGCCAGGCTATTACTCCCACACGAAGGGACACCCACTTACGTGAAGAACATGTAGTCAAATGTATTCATTTTTATACAACCCCGGGAGCCCTGATAGATGCTTCAACGGCATCCAGGCTGTTCTTCAAGCATGAGCAGGGAAATGATGGACTCCTTTGGAGCAACAAAGTCCTCGACAACACTGTACTCCTTTCCGTCCACTGACGATGATACAGGCTTATCGAGGGTAACTTCTCAACCGAGTTTTAACTAAAAGCAGATGGTAACCACGGGAAAGTCTGAGGGGCCGGGTTGTGTACAGGGGTCTGTGGTTTCGATGCATTACACATGACAGCTTGAGTAGATGTGAGCGAATGAGGACATATCTTCGTACGTTAATATTATCACTGTTGGTTGAATACTGTGAAGACGAAGTTCTCTCATTGTGAGTGTAAAGGAAGGGAGGGTTGTCTCAATGTGAGTCTAAGAGCAGAATGGAAAGTAAGAGCTGCTTTTCCCCGAGATAAAAGTCAAGGTATAACTCAACTAGTGACTTGTTGGTCTTGACAACACCAACGGGCGTGGAGCCGAGGCTACTAGGGTCGGGCCCTGAGTGACTCAAATCCTCTACCTGTACAGCTCAGTGGTGAGCCATTTTCTCATAAGACAGAGTGACTAATATAATCATTCGCAACGACAGTGATGCGATGCATCAAACGTAATGATTTATATGAAAAATATATCAGACACGGTAACTCAAGTTACATTATCAGAGGTGCTGAAATGCAGCGAGTTAGAAACTTTGGATCAGGGCACGACAAGTCATGCACGGTAGTAACTCGTGATGTAGAAAGTCAGACACTGTTGCTCAGTCACTTATGCTAACGCAGGGACATAAGTTGTCAGATAAGTAGAGGAGGGCAAGAGCGTGTCTGGGCGGGCCAGACACCTTTTCCTCGCTCTACGCATCAGTACGATGGACATTAACTGGAGAAGCCAGTCAAGAATGTTACTGTTTAATATTAATCAAAAAGTATAAATTGGGCAAAACGCTCCTGCAAGACCCCATGAGCACGACTGTACGTATGATTGACTGTTTTTTTGACCTGACCCTCGATATTTCATGGTAATTAAGTTGACTGCACATTCAGAAAGACTTTTTAAAACTACTGTGGCCAGTGTTGGAGTGAAGCGGTAGCGAAATTCACTGGAAGATAAGTAACTGGAGGATTATAAATTGTCCGGTAAGGAATAGAAACACAATGTGGGAGGAGAGTATGGTTGCTGCACTGATGGATAAAGAATTTGTATATAGAGGGATAACGTAAGACAGGAGGGGTAGCAAGTCTGCCTCTGGGTATCTTGGGACGGCCCTGCCCTTTGTCAGCCTACGGGGATGGTTTTGGAGATACCCCAAGTAGTGCAGAATTAATCCCCATACAAACTTGCACCTCAGGAGGCTTGTGTACGCTTGATCCATCACACGCAAAGATAAACGAAGCTAGTGAGGACGGACAGGATGAAAGCTTAATAATGTACGGTCGATAAACTTACGTAGCCGACTTGCTCAAGAAACACAAAAATATTTGGTGAATGCCATCGGGCATCTAACACCCCACTGTGAAATGTTGTCCTTCGGCTACTGGTACGTGTGTATGTCCAGTCAAGATCCTCCAGGGTCTATATCAATTTGCTTTCATTAAAAAAAAATCTATAAATGTAAATAAAAAAGATAATGAAAAAAGAAACGCGGTTTCGACCCGTGAAAAGAATCTTCGACAATACAGAGTCCGAACGGGTCACCTGAATGAAGCCTCCAGTAGCAACTATTTCTTCGCCTTGTTATAGGAAAGCCAGAGACATGAACACTAGAAATATTAAGAATTAATGAGACACAAGCACAGTTTGTCAGTAGATGCTGAAGGTAATTTACAGGACTGTCAGGTGTAGAGTTCCACAAATAACAAGATCAGAGAGTTTAACCTGCACGAAAATATGCAGTGTTGAGTACATCTTATTGTCCCCAGTATTACTAGGAAGGCGAAAGGCGTAAGAGCCGTTCTTCGTGGACAGAGTGACTCACACTAAACAGACAAAATCTGGCAGAGGCGTTGAAAAGGACTCTTCAGACTGCCAAAGTCGAGCTGAGGCATCTTCGAATAGCTAAAGTCTGGGGCGTACCAGGAACTGAAGTGTTCGGGTCAGCAATACGTACAAAAAGCAGGATGATATTACTACCCTTTACCGATATCTTACGCAGCGTAACAGAAATCAGTAACGCAGAAAATACACTGAAAAATGTAAATTTAGCTATATGACTCACACGAATCTCACTCTTCCTAGCAAGTAAATAAGAGCTGTAACATCCTCAAAAGAACAATACCGACAAATAGTTACTTAGGAGCTGGTAAAATAAGCTGTCAAGCTGGGACTATGAACGGAGCGGTGATTCCGACTTTGACGAAACAGTTGTTGGATCATGTGAAGCCAGCATGTGGCCAGGCGTGGCTCAGGTTCAGCCTGGAGAGGTTTTGCCACACACGCGTCAAAATGACGTCTAGATTTAACGCCTGTCGAGCTCAAAATAAATCTTTTTTTTTAAATGTGACACGACGAATTTCTTTTCCCTTGTGTTGGCGATTTGGTAGAACGAAGCGCTGTGAGTCGTCCCATATTAACTCAGTTGCGAGGTCCTGGTGTTCACGTGGAGAACGAGGACACAGGGAGAGCTACTAGGGCTTAACTGGAGACCTCAGGACACACCTCGCCAGTGTCAGCTGTCCTGGTACATGGTGTTGTGTCACATTGCATATGGGCTGGGGTACTTACTCCTCCACATTTGCTGAGGAAAAAAAAATCATGCATTGGGACACCATATTAACTCACAACTGTACATAAAATTCTTCGTTTGCTATGTAAGGAAAGATATGGACAATGCAAACCACATCAGTTCAGAACCGTAATCATATTTTGACAGTTCTGTCAGACTCCCTCTCTAAAGTGTTCATTCCTCGCACGTGGGGTTGGAGGAAGGTATTATTTGAGTGTGACAGGGACAGCGTAAAGACAGAACCCACCACCAGTACCTTCGTCATTGTACAGCATCATCGCCAAGGCAAATATCAAAATTCTTAATCCTCACAACTCACACTGGCGGGCCGCGAAGGTGTCGCCACTCGCCTAGATAACCAGTTCCTTGCAGGATACGTTCCTATGTGGCCCACGAAGGCAAAGTCCTACTTCACGCGACACCGAGAGTGAATTGCCATACTGGATCTTGCACACTGGACGGTCATGCAGATGTCCTCCGACTGTGAACGATGCCGCCAACATCCTGTTCGTCGTGACGGGCCGTACCTTCACTTTTTCCTCAAGTTTCAACACACCGGAAACCCGAGTGAGCAGTAGTGCTCCCGAACCGAGTGTCAGCGACGTGGTCTGACTGGCTGGCCGGGTGAAGTCCATGGTTCAGCGAGCGGCGTGGGCGGGTGGGCGAGGGTCTGAGGTAGGCATGAGGGACGGCCGCCTCGCGTCACGCCTGCTCTCCCAACCCCACCCCGCCACACTACGCTGACTTACCATGACCCTCCACACACACACACACACACTGGAAGAAAGCTAATTTCGTCTTGTTTCTCAGAAATGAAATTTTCAGCAAGGACTTTAATCTGATTTTGAACAATTTGAAATGGTGAGGAAGTACGTGTCGAAGAACACTTGTGCTTCCTTCCAGTCCTCCATCTCTCCTGCATTACCAATATAATAAACTTAGGTTTCTAAAACATGGACGAAAATAAGTGTCCGTCCCAATTGTACAGTGTGTAAAGCATTTGCGAGGAAATTCAGACGCACCTTGAAGATGATGGTGTTGTCGGCGACAAAGGTGTGGTGCCAGTGCCCGAGCAGCGTCCTGGGGAAGTTGCAGGTAGAGGCGCTCACATCCGGCGGCAGCGGCGGCGACGGCACTGACATCATGACGTAGGTCTCGTACCTGCGGCCACCCGGCCAGCGTCAGGAGAATATCAGTTAGACAGAAGGTACTGTTGGGAGGATATGCATTGGTAAGACATGCACTGGTAATGACGGACGAGCTTGATGCCCCCAGGAACCTCAGCTCTGTGTGATATACGGGAGGAGTAACGTGAGCTTTACGATAGCGCCACGACGGAGGACAGTACACACTCTGTGGGAAAGAACTTCCTGGGCTAAGATGCCGAGCGAGAACACCGGATGAGGAAAGGAATTAGGCCGGAGTGAGGTGTGGAGCAAGGTGAGGTTGCTTGTGGGTGCGACTAGAGTGCCTTGAGGGAATGTAAATGACTTGAGGTAACGGAAGGGATGGTCCGAGACCGGGATGGGGAGTGGGAGTGTGTATGAGTGGTGTCAACAAGGAGGAGTGTCTGAAACGATGCCAGGATGGGGTTAGTGGGCAGGGGTACCCACGACTGACCAAATTGTGGACACCTACCTACACATCCGCGAGAGCAAGTGAACACCTTAGAGACAGTTACTAAGTAATATATGAGAGTACTAGCAGCCAGGGGAAAAAAGCAGAGAGGCTCGTAGCTGTGGGCGAGCGATGACGTACCCGTCAGCAGGAGACGAGAGTCCGTTAGTGCAGGTGGAGTCCTCACTGAGGGCCAGCAGTACACGCCCCGTGCCCGCCTCCTCCCGGAACATCTGACCAAGACAAACAAATGACATTACACAAGACGGATACCAGGCCAGTGTGGGTCAGCCTTAGCCCCCTCGGCAACACCACTCCCACACCATGAATATATTACATAGGTTTCTATGTACAATATAAATATACCACATATACATAATGTATGTATTACCTACGTATACATGCACTGAGTTTATATATATATATATAATCCCAGGACCCGTTTTAAGGGTCTCCTGCAGATCCGAGACTATTTTACACTCTGCAGCTGGGACAGGATGGACTCCTTTCAGCTGAAAAGTTCTTTAACGAGATCGTTCTCTGATTCGTCAACTGACGAAGATTACAGCCTCGCGGAAGGTGACTTTTCACTCGCCATATAACCTCAAGCAGATACTTATCTTCCCCTTGGGGCTGGTAGAATATTGGGTACCTGACTTCATATGTATGTATGTATGTTATGTGTGCGTGTGTGTGTGTATGTTTGTACACATGGAAGTAAAGATATAGTGCATATATACAAGGTTAAGAGACGTTGCAACGCTGAGTGTAAAAGTCTTTTCCCGTTAACACACGATTAGCAGTCAAACAAACACACTCTTATTATCTCTGTCTACACACAGGACGTTGGATACCAGGCGACAGGCAAGGTTGCAAGCATTAAAAAACTCTCGTAACACAATTCCAGTATATGGTGGAGCCTTCTAGCCAGTAACACTGTGTCAGAACTTGTAGCGAAGTCCCACGTTCAGCTGATGTTTCACGAAACACACGGCGGAAGTTCAAGTTCATTACTAACAAGTTCAGGCATATGTGGTTAAAGTATCAGTCGTAAGACATTGTATGTGAAGTAATAAGCACACAGCATACTTATGTAGCGAGTTCAGTCATAGGAATTCCCCCGGCACGCCACATCGAGTGGTGCTACTGCGTGAGGTGTGTGGCCACGCTCTGATTACTGTGGCAGGCCCAGCCACATGCTGTGCCGCCCTCACAACCCCCCCCCCTCCCAAACTCCCTACCTCACGCCCACACCTGCCTTGTCTCACGCCCATACCTGCCTACTTCACGCCCACACCCCTTCTCTAGCACTCACACCAGCCTGCCTCAAGCCCACTACCCTACCTCACGCCCACCACCCTGCCTCACGCCCACATCCCTTGCTTCACGCCCACACTTTCCCTGCCTCTCACTCCCACACCCCACCTCCCTCCTGGTCACACTTGCTTTCACCCATAGTTGTTACTACTTCATCCGTCATCACCATCATCCTATAGCATGACTGCGGTCGCCACTAACCTTGGCCGTCCCCAAGGTTTAAGTGACGGGAGGACAGAGTTGACAAAACGAGAGAAATCTGTTGACATTGCCATTAATATTGTTATCGATAAGTAAATTAAGTTAAGAATGTGTATTACTTTTGAAAACTTTCAAACACGAATGAAAACTGTCAGTCAAACACGAATGGAAACTGTCAGAATAAAGAATAATTTTACTTTTTTTCTCGTATTGATAAGACAGATTTTTATTTTAAGTTTATTTTTCTCGAGTTTCAGGAAGAGGAGAGGTTCTCTTTCCCCCGGTGCTAACACTCATGCCACTGACACCATCACTGACACCCACCGTCACCACAGCGTCACCCACTCACACCACCACAGACAACGTATCTTCATCACTGTCATCACAACTTCCACCATCGCCACACCCAACCACCATTACGAGCGACGCTGCCACCAGCATACATTTTCACCACTTTCACCACCACTGCTCTTATCCAGTGGTGGCCTGGCGGCCTCTAGTCGCAGCGCGGTACGCTTGACTGACCACCTGCGGTAGGGGCCTTCCACTGCCGACACCACCATCTGCTCTTCCACGTTACATGCTGCTAGTGGTACCTGGGAGCAGGTACACACTACCACCTTAGTATCTCCTGATGATGGTACCTGGCAGCAGGTACGCAATACCATCCAAGTAGCTGCTGGTCCTGATGGCTAGCAGCAGGTACCAGTCTGACAGACAACAAATCGCACTCCTTTTAAGTCCTGTTGTCTTCTGTATTGTAAATTCTACTGCAGGCACCTGTCAAAAATATTTGCGACGAGGGTGTGTGATGTCACCATGGGTAATCAATCTGTTGATGGATTGAGTGGTGAAGGAGGCAAATACAAGGGTCTGGGAGAGAGGGGCGGGTCTACAGTGTCCTCGGGGAGAGGGGTAGGGGGAGTCGAGGGAAATATTAGTCAGTTGCTGTTTGTACATGACGCGGCTCTGGTGGCAATAGGCAGTCGAGTTAGAAATTACAGAAGCTGGTGTCAGAATTTGTGAGACTGTGTAAGAGGAGGATGTTGAGAATAAATGTGAGGAAAATTAAGGTTATGAGGTTTATCACAGGAGTGGGGGGCGGGAAGACAAACAGAGTGGTGTGGTGTGTTTTATTGGAATGGAGAGAAACTGGAGGAAGTGGAATACTTCAGAGACCTGAGAGTAGACATGGCAGCGGATGAAAGTAGAGTAACTGAAGTGAATCATAAGGTGGGTGATGGGCCTAAGGTCCTAGGTGTAATGAGGAGTTTGTGGAAAGGGAGAACGTTGCCTGTGGGGAAAAAGATGGATATGTAGATGATACTGTATTCCCAACGGCACTGTGAAGGTGTGATTCGTGGGCCTTAAACACAAAAGAAAGGAGGAGGGAGAATATGTTGGAAATATAATGCTTGAGGACAATACTAGGTGTGAGGAGGAGTTGATTATATATATATATATATATATATATATATATATATATATATATATATATATATATATATATATATATATA